>CBVK0100940720.1:0-10179 GCA_900067695.1 Picea abies | reverse complement strand
ATGGAGGCACTACCTTGTTCCAAAAGAGTTTGTTTTGTATAGTGATAATTGAGCTTTACAATTCATAACCAGACAAGAGAATTTAAATCAGAGACATGCTAAGTGGGTAGAGTTTGTGAAAAAATTCACTTTTTTAATTAAACATATTTCTGGTAATGCTAACAAAGTTGTTGATGCATTGAGCGAGAGATGTTTGATTCTGCAATAATTTCAAGTGAAAACCTTAGGGTTTGAACACCTTAGGGAGATGTATTATGATGATACATATTTTAAAGAGGCATATGAAGCATGTGCAAATCATGTTCTTAGAGATAGAAGCTAGTGGAAAGATTATTTGATTCAATCTGGATTGTTGTTTAAGGGTTTCTAGTTGTGCATACCAAGGTGCTTGATGAGAGAAAAATTGTTGAAGGAAAAACACAGTGGAGGTCTAGCAGGACATTTTGGTCGTGACACGATATTTTCATATTTGAACAATTCATACTATTGGTTAGGTATGAAGGAAGAAGTGAATAATTTTGTAAACATATGTAAGATTTTCCAGTATGCAAAAGGAAAGAGACAAAATACTAGATTATATCAGCCACTGCCTATTCCAGATAGGCCTTGGGATAAAATAAGTATGGATTTTATGTTGTGATTTCCAAGGACACAAAGAGGAAGTGATTCCATATTTGTGGTAGTTGATATATTTTCAAAGAGGGAACACTTTATCCCATGCCAAAAAACTAGTGATGCAACGCACGTTGAAAATTTGTTTTTCAAAAAAGTTGTGAGACTTCATGGGTTTCCCAAGAGTATTGTCTCAGACAAAGACACTAAATTTGTTGGTCATTTCTGGAGAACATTGTAGAAGAAGTTGGGGAAAGAATTGTCTTTTAGTTTAGCATATCACCCTCAAATGGATGGATAGACTGAGGTGGCGAATTGAAATTTAGGAAATTTGTTGAGGAGTTTGGTCACTGAACATCATAGTCAGTGGGATCAGATTCTATCACAAGCAGAGTTTGCATATAATGACTCAGTAAACAGGAGTACCGGAAAGAGCCCATTTCATATAGTATATTGGATGAATCTAAGAGGAGTATCATAGTTCAGAGATCTGGAGAAGAATGAGTTCAGAAGCGTCGGAGCAGAAGACTTCATTGTAGAAATGCAGAAGCTTCATAATCAGATCAAAGAGTAGTTGCAAAACAACAATAGAGAGTATAAATGTAGAGTTGATCAACATAGGAGAAAAATTCAATTTGAAGTTGGAGATCAAGTTTTAGCACATCTCAGGAAGAAAGGTTCCCAAGGGGAACATATAATAAATTAAAGTTGAAGAAAATAGGACCGTGCAAGATCCTAAGAAAATTTGGTGAAAATGATTATGAGATAGAGCTGCCATAAGATGTGGGTATATTGCCCATATTCAACATTTCAAACATGTATCCTTACAAGGGATATGAAAAAGGATTAGAAGATTAGAAATAGATCTAGTGGGAGAAGTAGATGCTTGTAGCATAAAATCCGCAGATGGAGAAGATCATAGATCAAAGGATTGGTAAGAAGACCCAGAGAAAAAATTATTTTGAGTATCTAGTAAAGTGGAAAGGACACCCAATAGATGTCAGTTGGGTAAATGAAGCAGATATCCAGAAGCATGGAAATTCGGTGCAAGATCTCATGGATAGGAGTCCATGAATTTTTAGCCAAAGGAGTATGATGCAGGAGCATCGCCAGCAAAGCACGAGTGGAAGACAGCTCAACACACTAGCACGTATTTTGAAGTGATGATTTTGAATTTAAGAAGGCATATCACGCATATATCTTGAAAAGATTGAAATTTATGAATATCTTTAATGTTTTGGACCTGGACGATCACATAAGATCATTGGGGAATTTATTTTCTTTAATAAAGTTGCTTGCAATACAGATTTGAAATGTTTTCTCTTATATGTCTGCCTCAAAACATTTTTTGTAATAAATCCTTAGTAGTTGATGCTTTTATTTTTATAGGATGTCACTAAGGTAGCCTGGAGAGAAAGCTCAATTGGCTCGTGTTGTATAAATAAATGCATTGTTTCCCAAATGAGGTTGTTGAAGTTTAGTCGTTGGCATTCTAGTTGTTGATAGTTGTTTCCATTGTAGTTGAGAGTTGCAAAGTTGTTGAAGAGAATTTTATGATTCCATGTATATAGCAGTTGAATGAATATAACATAGGAGCATTGTCCCAATTGTTTGGTGTTGCAGTACTGTGTCCATCTGAATGAATGAATGGTAGGCTTGTTGTTAATTGCAATTCCTTGTTATTTCTTTTTCTTATGTTATGAATGTATTTACATGGTTGAATGTATAAATCTGTGAGGATTTAGATAAGTTTCAATCGTTTCTCTTCTATGAGCCTGTGCAAGGAGTGCATAGTGTCTGTAAGGTGTGCATTGACAAAGTTGGTATCAACTCAGAAGCTCAGAAGAGATAACGGAAAACTTTTGTGTGCAAGGAGTGCACAATCACCCTTCAAGAGTCAAGTTGAAGGAAGTTTGTCCCAAGGTGTGTGCAGGGTTGATACTTGGTTAAGTATCAAAGGTGTCATTCTGAGAAGCTCAGAGTATAGAGAAGGAGCAAATCCAAGAGAGATAACTTGGATATTTGTATGCAGAGAGTGTATATTGTCCGTGAGGAGTGCGTGATAGAGTCTTTTTTAGTCAGGAGCTCAGAAAGATTAGCTCAAGTGTGTTTCCAGAAGAGTGTGAAGAACTGCCACAAGGTGTGCACAGTCATCCACAAGCAACTAAGTTGTGGAGGAAAAACCTATTGCAAGGTGTGGAGAGGGTAAAATTCGACTAAGTGTCGAGGAAAGTGCTCTAAGGAGAAAAAGTTTGAAGGTAGAACAAGCTCAAGAGGGAGAGTGGTGAGAATCCTTCAATAGAGTGGAGCATGTTGAATATTATCCAAATCAATGGGCAAGGTCCGTCCACGAGGGAGGGAGATCATTCCAGACCGTTAGATATGGGAGAACTGCACGGAGGCTAGCCATAGAATTCGACACTTCGTGGTTCCGAGGCGCAGGAGTGTTGTAAGAGTAAGGGGTCGCCAAAGTCACGAAGTTGTGAAGTGATCCTAGTCATTGGCCGCGAGGGGGATACGTTGCAGCAAATTAGAGTGTTCGGAAGATAGATTTTAGAGGAGTCGTGTGGAGCAAGTGCAATCTTCGTGAGGTCATGAAGGTTGAAGTATAAGTTGGACCGTCGGATCCAGGAGGACATGTGGAAGAGATCCGCGTATTGAGGTAGAAGGTGTTTCATAAGGAAACAAGGGCAGAGGTTCAAAAATCGTCGAAGTCGTAGTTGCGAAAGGAGTTGGCCCATAGTCACAGCCCATGGTCACATTGGAGAAGGAGTCTAGAGAGAGAGCTAGTACTCACAAATTGGTGTTGCCAGAGGCGCCATAAATTGGTTGCGCGGGTAGTTTGAACCTACAGGTAACATCAAAGGGACCTTTGTGTTAATTTTTCAGGGTCTATTGGAGGCCTGAAGAGTCGATTCGACTCAAGGTGTTTGAATATCCTTGACCGGGAGGTCACATAACCCTTAGGAGGGAACGGGGGTTGCATCAGCGCCTTAGTTACTATTGCACTTGTCGTAATGTGGCGACATGATTTCTTATAATTGGATCATTGTACGCATTGATTGATAAGACAGTATGATAACCTGGATTTGGGTCTTGTGCTTCCCCGATGATGATTGTGTTGATTATTGTAATTGATGTAATTAAAATTGTATTGTAATGCATGATTGTGATTTTTATTTCTCGCTCACTATGAAATTTCATGTTGCATATGTCAGTTTTTTAGATGTTGGTTGCGCCTTGATGATCGTTGAGGATGTTATTAGAGTATTCATTATATTCTTCCTCTGAGTAATGATTGTAATTTCTTCAAGCTTCTTGATCAGCTATTATTCTAGGATTTTCTTGTATATGTTACTAGTGTCGTCCTTCGTGATGATGTCGTTAAGTTGAGTCATTGTGATAGTGTTATTATCATTTCTTTCCTATTGCAAAAAAAAAAAAATTACTGAACGTTGTCGCTTGTTGTCGTAACAGCGGGGTTGTTACATATGTTATCAGAGAAGGTTCGACCTGTGACTTGGGATCATTACGACATTCATTGAATAGACACTTGATTATAAAATGTCACTAATTAAATTGATTTGTATTCATGTAGGTAATCACGGTTAAAGGACACTGCAGAGGTAGGCGACGAGGCGCGACGCCTCCAATATCATCCACACCTGAGGGGTCTAACTCCCAAGGAGAAGAGAAGGTTATAGGATAGGAACAGATAGTTGTGGGAGATGTGGTTGGGTTGATGAGGTCCTTTCAGAGGATGTCAAATGCCTTGATCAACCATTTGGATAGAGATGAGGCTAGGGAGTCGGCACCCCCTAAGGGTCCACCGCGCGCCCTAGCTAATACTGGTAGTGTTCACCGAAAAACTCGAGAAGGTCAAGTTTCATGAGTTATTTGGTGCCACGGATGGCGCAGCTACCGAGGCATGATTGGAGAATATGGTGATGTTATTTTCACTTCACGACTATACCTCCAACATGAAATTCCACATGGTGGTATTTCAACTGAAGGGGAGCACTCTTCTATGGTGGAAGAGGAGCAGTTCTAGGAGAAGTATCTATTGGAGGAATTCATTGAGCGTCATCTCAATGAATTCAACACCTTGCGACAGGGTGGCCATACGGTGCCTGAGTATGAGGCATGTTTCATGGAGCTGCTTCGGTATGCTTCGCACCTGAATACCGAGAATATTGAGGTCAACAAGTTTGTGTTCGACCTTAATGTCAACATTTGTGCGAAAGTGAGGATTTTGATGCCTCAAACATTGCACAATGTTGTTCAGGAGGCCCTCATAGCTGAGGAGGATCTCATCAGTGGGGGTCAGAGTAGGACTCCGGCGAGGCCGACAGGACCAGTGACATATGTTGTGCAGCAGCATCAGACACCAATTAGACATCCACCAAGGTTGAGACACTCCGAGAGGATCCACTTTCACTACACCACGGTGATCGGTGCCTCGGCAGCGGACTCCCTACAGAAGACCACAACATCAGTAGCAGCGTCGACCTTAGAAATAGCAGTAGTTAAGGCTTGTTTAGCAGAACAAACCAGGGTTCCAAGTCGAAGGGCCGTCAACTTCTACTTCAGGGACCAGGAGTACTAGACCGAAGATAGGGTGTTGGACATGTGGAGAGCCACATTACTAGCGTAACTTCCCAGTTGATAGGGCCAGAGCATCTGGCTCAGTCAGACCACTACCATGGGAGATTTGGGTAAGGCCCATCAAATTCATTAGAAATAGCAGTAGTTAAGGCTTGTTTAGCAGAACAAACCAGGGTTCCAAGTCGAAGGGCCGTCAACTTCTACTTCAGGGACCAGGAGTACTAGACCGAAGATAGGGTGTTGGACATGTGGAGAGCCACATTACTAGCGTAACTTCCCAGTTGATAGGGCCAGAGCATCTGGCTCAGTCAGACCACTACCATGGGAGATTTGGGTAAGGCCCATCAAATTCATGCAGTGGTGAATAACTGCCAGGTCGAGCACCAGTCTATTGTGCTCGAGAAATTTGGTACGATCATTGACCAGACCCTTAGTATTTTGATAGATCTAGGTGCTACAGAGAGATTTATTTCTAGACCCTTAGTATTTTGATAGATCTAGGTGCTACAGAGAGATTTATTTCTGGTGCAGTGCTAAAAAGAATTAAGGTAAAGGCAGTCGAACAGGACGAGTTTAGCTATGTAGAAATGGTTTCAAGAGCCAAACAGAAGGTTGGAGGAAAGGTTGTGGGATATAGCCTTAACCTTGGGGATTTTGTCACAAAGGCCAACATGTATGTCACGATCTTAGGATCTTATGACGTCGCGATCGGTATGGACTGATTGGAATCGCATGAGGTGATACTCAACTATAAGGCGAAATGGTTGAATTTGGCCAATGATGAGGGACAAAGACATGTGATTCTGGGAAGGAACCAGGGAGTTTCCCTAAGGTTAGTCTCTTCCATACAGCTTCGGAAGAGTGTGCACAAGGGATGCAAGATGTATGCGATCCTTGCATTGAACGAAAAGGGCGTGGCAGAAGGACTAGAAAACCTTTTGGTAGTAGGAGAATTTGTGGACATCTTCCCAGAGGAGTTACCATGGTTGTCGCCTGAGACAGAATTGGAATTTACCATCAACCTAAAACTAGGAACTGAACCAATAGTAAGAATGATTTATCGGATGTCGACCCCTAAGTTACAGGAGTTGAAAATGCAACTGAAGGAGTTGTTGGACCTGGGACTTATATCTATGAGTGTGTCACCGTGGGGCGCACCTGTTATTTTCATACGGAAGAAGGATGGATCATGGAGAATCTGCATTAACTACCGTCAATTGAACAAGGAAAGGATCAAGAACCGGTATTTGTTACCAAGGATAGACAATATGTGTGATCAGATGAATAGAGTGACGGTGTTTTCAAAGATCGACTTGAGATCAGGGTATCACCAATTACGGATCAAAGAGGAATACATTCCTAAGACCGCGTTTAAGACGAGGTTTGGACATTACGAGTTTACTATTTTACCATTTGGACTGAAAAACACCCCAAGGATATTTATGAGCTTGATGAGCGGGGTGCTCCACGAATACTTGGACAAGTTTGTTCAAGTATTCATTGATGATATTTTGATATATTCTCGGACGATGGAAGAACATGATGAACACTTATGCTTGGTACTACAGTGTCTATGAGAGAAAATATTGTTTAGGAAACTATCGAAATGCTCGTTTTATTAATCAAATATTCATTATTTAGGGCGTGTCATATCCAGCGAAGGTATTGTTGTGGATCCTGTGAAGGTTGAGGTTATTATGGAATGGCATGTGCCGAAAAACATCCCAGAAGTGCGTAGCTTCATGGGTTTAGCGAGATATTATTGATGGTTTGTTGAGGGTTTTTCAAAGATAGAGAGATATTATCGATGGTTTGTCGAGGGTTTTTCAAAAATAGAAAATCCGATTATGGAGTTGCAGAAGAAGAACAAGAAGTTTGTATGGACCGAGAAATGTGTAGAAGCATTTTGAAGGCTCAAGGAGTTGTTGATGACAGCACCCATACTAAAATTCCCTAACATGGACGAGGACTTCTTGGTATGCATTGACGCATCCAAGGAAGGCTTAGGCGGAGTCTTGATGCAAGACGGTCGAATGATCGCTTAAATCTCAAGAAAGTTGAGAAGGCATAAGGAGAACTATGCGATGCACGATTTGTTGTTAGCCATTGTGTATGCCTTGAGAGTGTAGAGACACTACCTAATTGGACGGAAATTCGAACTAAAAATTAACCATTGTGGTTTACAGTACATTTTTATGCAAAGTGACTTGAACACGTGACAAAGCCATTGGTCGGAACCGCCTAGCGAGTACGATTTCGAGATTACCTACATAAAAGGAACACTGAACAGAGTGGTTGATGCATTGAGTCGAAGACTGCACATATTTTCGGTGATGCCTCTTCAGACGAATCTACGTGAAAAGTTTCTAACTTTATAGCGTGACGATGACTGGTATAAAGAGGCTAAGGAATTTATCAGACAAAACACCATGATGGTACCAAAATTTGAGGGATTTACTATGGACAACGACGGATTAATGAGATATAATGACCGGATTTACATACCACCCAATGACGAGTTGAGAAGTTTGATCCTAAAGGAATCTCACGGAGGAGTATACATGGCTCGTCCTGTAGTCACGAAGATGAGGGTAGACCTTAAACCCTTATTCTTCTGGAAAATAATGAAGGCAGACATAGTCAACTACATGGTGAGATGTCTAGAATGTCAACAAGTGAAGGCTGAACATAGAAATCTAGTTGGATTACTACAGCCACACGCTATTCCGGAATTAAAATGGGAGGTCATTTAGATGGATTTCATTGTTGGATTGTTGCTGATGGCAAGGAGGCATGAGTCTATTTTCGTGGTAGTTGACACTCTGACTAAGAGTGCTCATTTTATTCCTATGCGTACAACATATCAGGCACCTAGCATAGCTAGAGTTTTCATCAACGAGATTGTGAGGCTGCATGGCATGCCTAAGAGGATCATATATGATAGAGGATCGATGTTTATAGGATGATTCTAGACTAGTTTCCAAGAGGCCTTGGGAACCCAACTTAACTTTAGTACCGCGTACCACCCGGAGACAGACAGACAGACCAAACGAATGACCAAATCTTGGAGGACATGTTGCGTATGTATGTAATGGACCAACAAAAGTGTTTGGAAGAGTTCTTTCCACTGGTAGAGTTTGCATGCAACAACAGTTATCAAAGAACCATTATGATGGTGCCATTCAAGTTTCTTTACAGGCGACCGTGTCAGACACCTTTGAATTGGGATCGACTTGAAGATAGGGTCCTGGTAGGACTAGAAGTGATCCAAGAAATGATCGACTTGAAGATAGGGTCCTGGTAGGACTAGAAGTGATCCAAGAAATAGAATATCAAATGCAAACAATAATACAAAGGATCAAGGAAGCACGGGATCGGAAGAAGATTTATGACAATGCGCATCATGTCGACCATAGTTATGAAGTTGGCGATCAAGTCTTCTTGTGGCTGAAACCGCACAAGAGTTTGATCGAGTCTTCTTGCGGCTGAAACCGCACTAGAGTTCGATCAATTTTGGAAAGGGTGTTAAACTCTCTCCTAGGTTCGTGGGACCTTTCGATATTGTGTAAAGGAAGGGTCTCGTGGCCTATTGACTAGCCTTGCATGATTTTTTGAGGTGTATGCACGATGTTTTTCACGTATTTGTTTTGAGACATTATGTTAGTGATCCTACACATGTGATTGACATGAGTTCCTTGCAAGTATCGGATGAGGGTGCACTCACGGCGGAGCCAATCCGCATTTTGGACCATCGCATTTGACAACTACAACGTAGAACAGTCAATCAAGTCAAGGTCCAGTGGGACAACTATAGTTTTCACTCGGCTACCTGGGAGGACGCATATGATATGCGTCAGCAGTTTCCATTTTTTTTTTATAGATAGACATATAGATATTGTGAGATACTTTATTTTGGCACTTATATACTATGAAACTTCGTGACGAAGTTTAAAATAAGAGGGGTTGTATGTAACATCCCACTCTTGCGCACACCTGATTGGACTTATTCTTTGAGGACACTTGCGTGCAAGTGATCTAGTTCATTATATGATTGACTATTTTGATTATGGATTATGATGATCTTGTGGATTTGATGATATGTTATTTTATTGTATCTATATCAACAAGTGTTATTGACTGGTTTTTCCTGAGTGTGTAGGACTCTAGACGGATCAAGGATGTTGATGGCATCGATGGACCTCCTTGGACTCTGGATCGAGTCGGGGAGTGGACTGTTATGGTTTGAGTGTTTTTATATTGCATATGTGACATATGACTGGTATGTTATGATGTTGATTTTGGATCGCTGACATGTTTTGTTGATGGATGCAAGCTGACGATAGCTTGCTAACCAAACTCACATTTGGAGTAAATGGGTCACGCATGACAACTAGAGATATTGAGGGAGAGGTGTGGCATCATCCCTTCCACAGCCTACTAGCACTCCCATCATGGCTCGAACTGTAGGTTAACGATTACCTAGTTCGAGATATCCACGATGTCGTGAGGGAAGACTATGACAGTCACTCAGGATGATTCTAAGGGGCGCGAAATAAGGCAAGGTCCTTATTCCTTAGAGGCCCTTAGTCTCCCACAAGGTCACCTGACAGAGTATTGACTCCAAGGGTTTGACATCTACCAAAATCAGTCAAAAGACGAGTGGCACCCTTGGAGCACGTAGTGCATCTTGAAGGGCATGTCGCATAAATGAAACATGAATGTGGGCAAGTGGAACCCTTGGAGCACGTAGTGCGTCTTGAAGGGCATGTCGCAATTTTTAATAGTGGTGAGTTAATGAACCTAAGTACCTAGAAAACGATGTCTCCTTAGGACTTGGTCCGCCTTAAAATGAACATTGCATGAGTAAAGATTAATAATTATAAAATTTCCCTTAAAAACATTTTTTTTTTGTTGAGCCTAAATAATTTAAAGCCTAGGTCTAAGTAGGTCTTGAGAACTAAA
>CBVK0100940688.1:0-30263 GCA_900067695.1 Picea abies | reverse complement strand
AGTAATGACTTCCAAAGGTAGCTACAACTTCCAAATGTAAAGGGAAGGATAAACCTCCAAGAGGAAGATAAAATCATCCAATATCAAGAGAGATTTGAACTCTCCATATTTGCCCCTTCCTTCCACCCAATAATATATGAGAGATAATAAAACTTTACATTAAATCATCACCATCAACCAATCATCACATAGAACCTGATAATGCTTCCTGAGACTTTTTCAATTTCTACAATTCTTCAATTCTTGGATTACTCTGATCCTATAGATAATATTACTCAATGTATTCTCTGAAACTCCTCCAATTTTCACTCCTTGAATCCTCCCCAAAAACAGGTTATAGAAAGAATGGTAGACTTTATTCAATTCTGGTATGTTCAGAAGACCCAACTTTTACAGCATGCCCCTCGCTCAATATTTAACATCCTATTTGGAAACTCGCACACAAGAAACTAAAGTCCGTACTATTTCCAATGGAAGTGGTCCCACTTCATTTGGATTTTGTATGAAGAAGTTATGACTGTTTTACCTAGAACACCTGTTTATTGACTAGCTTCAGGACTGGTCACAAACCCTATCTTCCACAGAGTGTATCTCCATAATTATAGCAAATCAAGAGATGAAATTTTTACCAAAGGTACCTTGATATGTCTTCTCAATACCATAGCTATTTCTCCATCTGAAGAATTCTAGAAAAACAATTATAGAAAAAATGGTAAGATGACCTGAAAATAACATACCTTAGAACACATCACCAAAGGACTTCATCCTCCCTTGAAATCCAGCCTTCTTTTCTTCTTATTTCCTCTGAAATTCGACTTGTATCAAATGGATGTATAATGATGTTTATGTATACCATTTATGTCACTTCATTTTAACATTAGGGTCGACCTGACACTTTCTTATTTTGTAATTATTTTCTTTAATTATCTTCAGGGCCTACATGTACTTCCTTCTTCAATTCACTTTGTCATCTTCAAAAATTCATTTCTCTGCAACCATGAGGATCCACATGATGTGCCACATACCACCATAAACAATATGATGTATACTATCCATTCATGGGTGTTGTATATGCATTTGCATTTTCCTTCATGTCCAAATACCTTTATCAATCTTGCGGTACAAAACCAATGACTAGGGTTGACATCAATGACAACAACCAATCTTCCAACAATTCCATGTGAAATTTCAGCTCCATCTGAGTTTGTATGCTCAAGTTATGCCCAAAATAAGGTTTTGGCTACTATATATTTTTTGCTATGTGAAAACATTTATTCATCGACATGGGTCAAAGGCCTCTCTCACATGAAAGAATTGATTTATTTCGAAGAAAATCATATTCTCATTCCTTGATCCACCTTTGATCTAAGGTTATTATCATTCATTTCACGTCATCGACCATATTGGTAAGACATATTTATAGCATCAACCACCTTTTAAAATATCATCCCTCTTCTTCACTATTGGACCTTCCTTCAAACATTGCTCGTTGAGCCTCCTTCCAACTTCGACCATCCAACGTATTCGAACCAAGTCATTAGGCTCTTTTGCATCATTGACCCACATTTAAAATTCACGGCCAATCAAAACTTTCGGTTAATTTTGAATTTTGGCCCCTTTTCAAAGAATAACTTGATTTGAAACTTCCACCCCTTTTGAGACTTCAACCATTGTTCAAAATTAAGGCCATTAGGACTATTTCCATGTATTTCATCGGTCATTGGCCACTTTTTAAACTTTTCCCAACATCCATACTTTGAACGTAACTCTATTGGAAACTCTAAAACATCACCCATCATGCAAATTCAAACTTTGTGACATTGGCCCTCTTATAAACTTCAAGGCATTTATGAACAAGGTCATTAGGCCTCTTCCAATATTTGGACCATATTTGAACATTAGTGCCAAATTTAATTTCAGCCCATTCTTGAACTTTGGGCCATTACAAAATTTTAAGCATTTCTCCAACTTTGACTCACTTCTAAACTTCAAGGCATTTTGGAATATCGATCTGCGTTTGAATTTAAGCTCCTTGAGCCATTCTGAAACGTTGCTCAATGAGCAATTTTAAAAATTTAGGCCATTGACACTTTTTTGAACTTCAATCCATCCTACCACTTTTTAAACTTCATCTAATAACAATACTTTGAACGTAAGCCCCCTGAGCATTCTGAAACAAGGATAATGGGCCATTTTGGTATGGGGGCATTGAGCCATTTCAAAAGATTGGGCTTCTTATGAACTTTTTCAAAACTTAATAGGAAGATAATGATTTTATCACTTGGACTTGCAACTTTATGCAACATGCAACTTTATGCAACAATGCAACTTATGAAACTTTACGCAACTTTATGCAACTTTACGTAACATACAACTTTATGCAACAATGCAACTTATGCAACTTTATGCAACTTTACGCAACTTTATGTAACATGCAACTTTATGCAACAATGCAACTTATGCAACTTTACACAACTTTATGCAACTTTACACAACTGTACGCAACATGCAACTTTATGCAACAATGCAACTTACGCAACTTTATGAAACTTTACGCAACTTTATGCAACATGAAACTTTATGCAACAATGCAACTTTACACAACTTTATGCAACATGCAACTTTATGAAACAATGCAACTTATGAAACTATATGCAACTTATGCAACTATGCAACTATATGTGATTTAAGCAACTATATGCAACTATATGCAACTTATGAATGTGTGACCTATATCCTCCTAATGCAACTATATCCTCCTAATGGCTCTAAGTTCCTTCTTAGAGGCCTTGAGAGCCAGCTATGATACATAAAACCTGTGAATGTTGCCCATATGGTGTTCTAATAGCCATTATTATTAGTTAAAGCATACCAATGTTGCCCATATGGTGTTCTAATAGCCATTATTATTAGTTAAAGCATACCAATGTTGCCCATATTCCTAATTGGAGGCCTTGATCTTGGTCATTAAGCACATAAGGTTCATTTAAATCCTAATTCCTGTTTCTCCTTCCCTTGATGATGGTACAAGCCTAAACTCCCATATGTGAAGTGAAAAAATACTAATGGTGTCCAAATCCCACCTCAAGGCCAAATATCCCTTAAACATTATCTACATGATCATTCAATGGTTAGTTCATAGACCTTGAGGCCAAATATCTTATAAATAATATCTACATGGTTATTTGAGGCCTAGTTCATGGGCCTTGAATTTGATAACTTTTATTGTGAGCTTAATGTTCTTGTTTTCTTCCCCTAGACATGGTACAAGCTTTGAGAACCATTATTATTATGAAAAAACTATTAATGGCACCAAAGATCCCAAATAGAGGCTAAATATTTTTACATATGTCTTGTGTTTTTTTTTGACAACTTCATCATGAAGCTTAATTCTAAGAATATTTAAATAGAACCTAAAAACCTTATGTTCTTTCCCTGACCATGGACAAGAACTAAGTTCCATACATTGTGTGAAAAAATTGTGAATGACATCCATATCCCACCCAATCACATTGTCTATTAAATAGGATAGATGTGGTGGTTTGAGGCCTTGGTAATGACCTTATGAGACAAAGAAAATATGTTTAGGACCTAAGGCCCTTTTTTTCATCTCTAGTCATGGTACACACCTTGAGACCTATTTTTATTATGAAAACATACCAATGGTTCCAAATGCAACTATATTGCAACTATATGATGGATAGGTGTGGCAGTTTCAACTTCATGCAACTAAATGCAACTATATGAAACTATGTTGGTACTATATTGCAACTTATGCAACTATATGCAACTTATGCAACTATATTGCAACTTATGCAACTATATGCAACTTATGCAACTATATGCAACTTATGCAACTATATTGCAACTATATGCACCTAAGAAGATTTAAATAGGACCTAAAAACCTTATGTTCTTTCCCTGACCATGGACAAGACCTTAGTTCCATACATGGTGTGAAAGAATTGTGAATGACACCCATATCCCACCCAAGCACCATAGTCTATTAAATAGGATAGATGTGGTGGTTTGAGGCCTTGGTAATGGCCAATGAGCCAAAGAAAATATGTTTAGGACCTAAGGCCCTTGTTTTCCTCTCTAGTCATGGTACACACCTTGAGACCTATTCTTATTATGAAAATGTACCAATGGTTCCAAATGCAACTATATTGCAACTTATGCAACTATATGCAACTTATGCAACTATATTGCAACAATTGTGTATGCAACTATGCAACATGCAACTTATGCAACTTCAACAACTTTATGGAACTTATGCAACTTTACGCAACTTTATGCAACTTTACGAAGCTTATGAAACAATGCAACTTATGAAACTATGCAACTATATGCAACTTATGGAACTATATTGCAACAATATTGCAACAATTTCATATATGCAACTATATGCAACTTATGCAACTATATATGAAACTATATTGCAACAATTTTGTATGCAACTATATGCAAATATGCAACTATATGCAACTATGCAACTTATGCAACTTATGCAACTTATGAAACTTTACGCAACTTTATTGCAACTTATGCAATTGTATTGCAACTTATGCAACTGTATTGCAACTTATGCAACTATATGCAACTATATGGAACTTATGCAACTATATTGCAACTTGTGCAACTATATGCAACTATATGCAACTAGGTGTGGCAATTTCAACTTTATGCAACTATATGACGGATAGGTGTGGCAATTTCAATTTTATGCAACTAAATGCAACTATATGCAACTGTGTTGGTACAAAAAACGTATATTGGCACGATAACTTATCTTCTTGTTTTAATGATTGTAGGTACCACCAAATAGGTATCTGTCGGATCTATCTTCCTCGAGTGATGATCAAGATATAGTAAGAGAAGTTGAAAGTGAGACGTGTTGTACTAGATCTACCAGTTCTAGATCAACTATATGCAACTATGCAACATGAAACTTATGCAACTCAAGCAACTTTATGGAACTTATGTAACTTTACGCAACTTTATGCAACTTTACGCAACTTATGCAACAATGCAACTTATGCAACTATGCAACTATATGCAACTATATGCAACTATATGACGGACAGGTGTGGCAATTTCAACTTTATGCAACTATATGCAACTGTGTTGGTACTTTTGCAACTTATGCAAATATATGCAACTTATGAAACTATATTGCAACTTATGCAACTATAATGCAACTATATGCAACTATATTGCAACAATTTCGTATGCAACTATATGCAAAAATGAAACTATATGCAACTATGCAACATGGAACTTATGCAACTTAAGAAACTTTATGGAACCTATGCAACTTTACGCAACTTTATTGCAACCTATGCAGCTATATTGCAACTATATGCAACTAGGTGTGGAAATTTCAACTTTATGCAACTATATGACTGATAGGTGTGGCAATTTCAACTTTATGCAACTAAATGCAACTATATGCAACTGTGTTGGTACCAAAAACGTATATTGGCATGATAACTTATCTTCTTGTTTTAACGAGTGTAGGTACCACTAGATAGGTATCTGTTGGATCTATCTTCCTTGAGTGATGATCAAGATATAGTAAGAGAGGTTGCAAATGAGACATGTTGTACTAGATCTACCGGTTCTAGATCAACTAGGTTGGAAAAGGTAAGGAAAAGATTTCGTACCTGCATGCAATTTTTTATTGCCAATGGAGGGTCGTGTAATTATGATGCTGAGAGCATAGGTGACATTGAGTTTCCCTTGAGGTATAAACATCTAGTGCAATGATGGGCACCTAAGGAGCTACCTGAAGTGGACACAGATTTCTTCATCCTTACATGGATTGGGGTTATTTTCCATGGATGGCATAAAGGTCGGCTATGGCACTGTAACTGAATTGATGGAGTATGTCAAACCATTATACAAATACAATCATTAGTTGATGTTGGTTCGATATAAAAAAAGTATGCGGAGATATGGAGTTGCCACAAATTATATACAACTACTAGATAACAATCAAAATAAAGGGGCAACTATGTATATTGATGGAAGGCCAAAAGCTACTGGAAACATCGCAGGCTTTATAAATAGTACATGACCAGTGGCAACAACTAAGAAACTAAATTTCATATTTGAGGCATGTGAAGGAAATCGTATATTTGTATGTGTAAGAAAAACAATAGTCCCAGGTGAAGAGTTGTTGATCGATTACAACTTAAATCGAATAGATGGAGATGGTGACTGTGGAAAGGCACCCACTTCGCCTCAACAGGTAAATGTTAAATACACTAAAAAATTATTACTACAACAACTAAATTTTAGAAATTTCATTTTTTTTTTCTGTTATTACTGCAATATTTCATTTTCTTAATGTTACAGGTGAATTTCATAACTTTTATTGATTGATTCATTGTGCTAACATCTATCCAGGGTGACTGTGGTAGAAAATCACCTGCTACATCTCTCCAGGGTGACCGTGGAAAGGAACCCATTGTGCCTCAGTAGGTAAATGTTAAATACAGTAACAACTTATGACTACAACAACTAAATTTTTGAAATTTCATTATTTATTTTTTGATATTACTCCAATATTTCATTTTTTAAATGTTACAGGTGAATTTCATAACTTTTGTTGATTGATTTATTGTGTCAACTTGTTTCCAGGGTGACCATGTTCGAGTTTCACCTACTACATCTCTCTAGGGTGACAATGGAAAGGAACCAGCAGTGCCTCACCAAGTAAATGTTACATTAACAACTTATGACTACAACAACTAAATTTCTGAAATTTCATTATTTTTTTTCTGATATTACTCCAATATTTCATTTTTAAAATGCTACAGGTGAATTTCATAACTTTTGTTAATTGATTTATTGTGTCAACTTATGTCTAGGGTGACCGTGTCCGAGTTTTACCTGCTACATCTCTCCAGGGTGACCATGGAAAGGCACCCGCAGTGCCTCACCAGGTAAATGTTAAAGACATTAACAAATTATGACTACAACAACTAAATTTCTGAAATTTCATTATTTTTTTTTCTGATATTACTCCAATATTTCATTTTTTAAATGTTACAGGTGAATTTCATAACTTTTGTTAATTGATTTATTGTGTCAACTTCTGGCCAGGGTGACCGTTTCCGAGTTTCACTTGCTACATCTCTACAAGGTGACCGTGGAAAGGCACCCGCAGTGCCTCACCAGGTAAATGTTAAATAGAGTAACAACTTATGACTACAACAACTAAATTTCTTAAATTTTGTTATTGCTTTTATGATATTACTGCAATATTTCATTTTTTAATGTTAGAGGTGAATTTCATAACTTTTGTTGATTGATTTATTGTGTCAACATCTGTCCAGGCTCTCATAGAGGATATTGATGAGGACGAAATATATTATTCGACAAACCCAATGACAATTGTAACAAAGGCCTTGAAGAAGGCTAACATGGAATATTCAGGTTTGATTAGCAAAAGACCCCTGACACAGGAGGACAGGGAAAGAATTGTAGAGCTACAAACTACAATAACTAATTTTGGGGTAAGTGGCATCTTTACATATTTTTATTAGCTATGACAATTTAATATCTTTTTTTTAGTTTTATATTTTGTATATGATCTGATAAAGAAAATTTTTCTATTTGTAGGAGTTTTTAAACCCTGTGCATGGGGAACCTGTCGATCCTACAATTGATATAGGTAGCAGTGAGGGTCCAATGCAAAAAAACAGTCGACATAGCAAAGTGAAAGTGAGGATTTTTTAGCCTCTTGAGATTCCCCTAGAATAAATTGATGAGCAAGGCAATTTTGACTGGAATGACATGCCGGAGCATGATGAGTTGTATCCTGGGACTCCACATGATGACTCTGGAGAGGAACATAGTGTAGGTGCACAGAATCCTATTATGCATGGAGAAGAACAAATTAAAAGCACCAGATCACTAGATGTCACCTTTTTGATGGATGATGCATGTGTTCTGATAAAGATTCTAAAGATTGCAGGTAATTGTCCCATTAATTGATTCATTTTTTTCATGAAATTGAAATGGACATTTGTTGATATTATTAATTGATTAATGGATAACACGTTACTGCAGGAAACAATGTTTTCTATAGAAACTTACATGACAAAGCATTGGATTTGTTTGGCCCCACCATTCACACACGGTGGAATGGCCAAGATAGAAAAAAGAAAGATGATTTAATAGATCACATGGTAAACTTGTTCGGCAACACTTTCAACAAGAAAGTGGTTACAAAGTTGGTCAGTGAGAATTTAAAATACACCAAGGCCCAGTATAGGGATAAATTGCAAATAGACCTCAAGTACGAGAACCATCCCATGGTTCCCAAGAAAGAGTGGAAGGCACTAATTGATCCGGATTATTTTTGGCACGAAATGAGAGCGGAGATATAATAAAGAAATGCACAGAGATATCGCGTATATCCAGTAATATAACAGAAATATATCAGAGATGCAACAATAAACACAAAGATACAGTAATACACAATTTCTATTAATGAAAGAAATGTACAGAGACTGTAAAAATACAGAGTGANNGAGATGTGACGGCTACTCGCATTCGCAAGAAGATGGTTACAATGAGGCTCGGAAGGACCTTTTACAATAGAAGGGAATGCCAAAAGTCCTGGACATCCAAAAAGCTAACCCTAGGAGATGAAGCGCCAAAAGTCATGTGGGCCCCGTTTGGGTAAGTTGGTGCATCAACTTCCCGGGGTCGTAAATTTTGCATACGATCTCTGTTTTAGGCGTGTGATAGCTCGTTGGAAAGGTATCGTCAAGGAGATTCATTTTGGGGGCTAAATCATGCCTTCAAATATCATTGAGAACCTCTATCTTGAAAAAACTTCATTTAGGCCTTCAAAATGGCCCCGGAAGTGAAAACCTGCTAAAAATAGTAAATTACCAAAATGGCCATAAAAATGTTTTGAGCCATTTGGAAAAGGTGGGTGGCCCCCAATATCCACCTGGATCACTAATAGAATATGCAAAGGAGAACTTGTTTAAAAAACAAGGATGACAACCACGAGTTGGTCAAGCAAGGTACAACACATGTCATATTATTAGTGAAATATGAGCATTTATGTTTTTCTTTCCTGTTTTAAGTAACAATTCTGATATCTAGTTCTTTTCAAAAATTCCATATGTGGGCTACCAGACACATCCAAAGAAACAAAGGCCAGAGTGGAAAAACATGACTAGCATAAACTAGGCTAGGGTGGCTATAGAAAAATCAAAGCCCGAATAGTAAGATTTAAATGATTAACTATGGTTAATATTTATTTAATAGTAGTGAACAAATATATGTTTTTGTTATTGGTATTTTTAATGGTGTTACGCATTGCAGTTAAATATGTTCAACACTGTTGCCACCAAGGAGGACCTGAAGCTTGGTTACAAGCATGGTTTTAAAAGTGTGATTGAATATAGAAAAATATTGGGCCATACTCCTATCTCCCCAGCCATGCAAGTAAATCAAATGAATAAGGAAACCACAGTAGCATGCTTGTAAAGTCTATTCATATTTTATTATATCACCCTTAACTAAGTATTTATGCTTGTTTTCAATTAACAGTGCTACCACAGTAGTGAATCAAGTGGTATTCAGAAAACACCGTGTCATACAAGGGTCCACATGTCCAGTGATAGTGTAGAGCAGAGTACCCATTCTGGTATGTATTCTTCAGAATTAGAAATATTTACTGTAATTGTAGATATTTATTTCCTAACTTACACTTATATATTATCTTCTCAAAATTGAAGAGCATGTAGCTCAGGAGGGTGAAATGCGAGAGCAGCCAAGTGGACAGGAAATTAACGCACCAACTGTCCCAGCTACAGAGACAGGTAAAGAGTAATAGTGTAATGTTAATCAAAACAATGAATTAGTTATTTCAATTATATTTCAACATATCGATATGATCATTTTTGTTGTTCCAGTTCATGACCCTGAACAGATGCCAACTAACCCTTCTCAGCGACGTACTAGAAGTATGGTACACGAGTGCACACAAACAATAGAAGGACAGGGCACATGATAGACAATGTCTTTGGATGATGATGATATCCCAATTGTCAGTTTTATGAATGTAACGAAACATAAATCAAAGAAAAATTAGATGTATAATTTCATGACCTATTTTTGGATCTTTATCGATGTTTATATGTTCATATGTTTTGATGACTATCCAAGTTATGCTTTAATGTCTATATGTTTTCTATATAAAGAAAATAATATGTTGGGTATGGGGAATTGAGAGTGATGTGAGGTGGGAGAGGGGCCATATGAGCTTCCACCTTCATGTGGTTGGCCTTATTCAGAGATAATAACCTATTCTCAAAACAAAGAGAAACTCATTAAGGTATGCGACAACTTAATTTTTTTCTAGAGTATTTTACAGAACTAAATGCATGCTTATTTTCTTATTAATTATTTACTCATATAAAAAAAAATTCTTTTATGATTCATGCAGGTCTTGGTGATGAAAATGAATCTTGTGGACAACTCTTATCAAGTTGTATGGGCTAATGGATCTGACGAAAGAACAATGAAAAGTTAAGGGTTTTGACGTGTTTTTAAAAGTAGGATTTATGCTAGTAAAAGTTCACAATCCTCATGAATATGTAGATATTGATATATATGCCAAGTTCCATGTGGTGTTTTGATTTACTTGTAGCTTTTTTATAAATAATTATAACTATTTTAGAGAACCCCCATATACAAAGTCTCTATCCATATCCTCATTGTGGAAAATAAATTAGAAAATATCCCTCACTTCATTCATTTCCATAATCCTAACTTATTCCTATCCCTAGTCCAAATCCTAGTTCCTATTAAACAATGCATGAAGCTAATCCCAATAATCTAGACCCCTCCTCTCATCCCACATGTTAGTGCAAGTATTATATGGCTCCAAAGGACACTACTACAAAATTCTTGTTCTTATAATAATAATTCACATCCAAATTCTTGTACATATATGAGAAATCCCTTGATGATCCTAGGGTACACCAATATTTGGACACTTCTCCCCAATAGAAAATAGTCCCTATTACAAACTCTATTGAAAAAGATCCTTAGTTACTCATAATGATGAATGAAATTTATTACCCTATCTAAGTCTCCTTTTTACTCATAATTGTTAGATCAAAGACCAATTTGTCACTATAATCCTTGACAATTTATAACCAAAATAATCACATTTTCCATCACTCATCACCCCTGTCCTTATCATTGGGGCTTTGTACAATAGGACGAAACTCATCTTCTCATTAATAAACATTGTGGAGTCACCTCTACGTTTGCATTGAACTTAGGTTGATGCATGTCGCCTCCTATGCTTGCATAAAATACCCCATTGATGTATGCCACCTCTCATTCTTGCACTAAATCAAGGCTACCATGTGTTGTTTTTGTGCTTTTGATGACTCTATATTACTAGTTTATGATCCCTAATATGCCCACACTCTCTAGATTATCATATGTCACATGGGACTCATCCTTTCCTTTCCATATGTTATCATGTTGCTAATCCTACCTCACTTGTGGTAAGATGCCAACCTCTGTGATGTAGGTATCTAGCTAAACATGTTCTTGCATTGTTCATTGATCATTCTTGGAAATGAAAGTATGTATTAGTCTACCCCCTATATATTGAACATATTCATGATGTACCCAAAATTTTGGACCTCATTATTATTGTCCTTTTTGTATGCTCCAACAATTGTGCAAGTGATATCCACAATACTCTTCCTATTATATTAGTAATATTCCTCTTATTATTATCAAGGAAGGAGTTGATAACTAGCCCTTGTATACACTATGCCTAAATTATCGAGGCATCAAATAACATTATGTTTTTACAAGAATATATGAGTCAATGTCATAACGACCCTTTAGGTTCGTAAGAGTTTCCAAATCTTCAAGGTGTTAAGAGCCATTATTTCCCAAATCATTCAGAACATAGAAGAAAATTGACCAATAGCTTATACATAGTTGATGAAAGAGATTTTAAAACCTTTTTATGAATCACAACATTTTTACTGATGGTGGCTTCATGGGTTCAAAAACTTACATTACAAACCTAACAATATTTCTACCTTTCAACATTCTCATGAACCCTTGGGTTTACCATTACTCCTTGTGGGTCATAAATTTCCACTCACCAAATTCATACAAATTGAAATTTTTGTCACTTGCACAAGCCTATATGACATCAGTACAAATATATGAATTCAACTAGGAGTAGACTTTTCCCTTTCAAGTTGATGATCCCCATCAACTTTGGGACTCAATGTCTCTTCATTAAATTCTTCTTCTAATGAGGATGGCATAGACAACTTCAAATGATCCACATATACATTGGAATATTTTCCCATATATGGTGACCAATCCAAGCAAATAGCTTTAATTCATTCTTATCCACAATCCTAAAATATCATTTTAAACCTTTCTTTGATGGGTGAAAACACACTTGATCAAACTTAGGAGGTATGTGTTGTTAAATGCTTATCATGTCTCTTTTCATAACTTGATTGATATTCCTACAAGTTGGTTGCTTATATCTACACATGTTCATCTATTTTTCTTTTTAACGAAGTTCACATATTTTCCCATTGATCAGTTTTCTTAATTGTTCCACTTTGAGGGCTAAAATTTCAAGTTAAAGTGAGTATAATAAAATATGAGAAAGTCATAGATGGAGGATTTGAGGTAAGAAATGAATTGTTAAATTAACAATATTGATATATATAAATGACAAACAATCTTCCCAAATATTGGGATGTTATAGCCTCACAATCCTCCTTCAAGCCTACAATCATCTCAAAGACTTGAGACTTGCATATATATACAAGTTTTGTAAGGTTTTAACCATTTGCCAAAATTTGAGCTAGATGTAGGTAATCCCTTATATTATTCAAGTACATAAGAGTTTAACTTTAGAGCTATGGTCAAATAAAAACAAACTAGAGGTCTTAAAGGAAATTGACCATGTGGTTTTGTATATATTTATCATACTTGATTACCGATTCAAAATGTTGCAGGATAACATTCACATGAAGTCTAGGCTTTGTTGTGACTTGGATTGTGCAATTAACAATGATATATATAAATGACAAACAATCTTCCCAAATATTTGGATGTTATAGCCTCACAACAAATGAACCAATGTTTTATTTATATGCTTGGGATACCCGTGCAATTGTAGATAAAGGATAGAATTCTCTTCAACTTATATCCATTATCATCTATTATAAAAGCTTATGATTTGAGTTAATTTTTTTTTGTTTTCCCAACAAATAATTCATGTAGTACTTCAATGCCTAAACTATGATGTACAATTCCTTATCTTATTTGGGTATATTATTATTGCACCAACAAAAGTTTCAAGTGTTATGTTATCCAACTCCTTCATTGTATCAAAGGTTCTGCCATTGTGTATCATGCGAAATTTGCTTTGATTTCAAATGAAATTGCGAGTTTCATTAGATTTAATATTGATGCATTACAATTCTTTCAAGTCAAAGCTTCAGTTACTTGGTTTTCAATTGCAATGAATTGAAAGGTTATACTTTCCTTTTCTAATGTGCATTGTGTTATCACTCCAAGAAATTCCTTAGGGTTGTAGGCTAAGGATGCTTGGTAACTTAAGAAATCACTAATAATCAAGTGTTTGGAACAATGGGATAGCTGAGAAGGATTAGCAAAAAGACAAAATGTCATGCCTCTAAATAAAGCAGTGCTTCGAGAAACTAGATATCAGTTACAGTAAATAATCAAGGTATGAAGAAAAGCATTCAAGATAACCAAGCAAAGATCTGTAGGGTTATACATGAATATACAGAAGATCTAATTCATATCCATGAGCTATATCAGAAGATGACAGTTCTGAACAACTGAACTGAATAGAATTAAATATAGAGTAATGGAAAATGTGGACAGACTGATATATAATGACCAAAGAAAATTGTCATTCATATAGCAAGATAGTGTCAAAGTACATAGCCAAAAATGTATCCAGAATTGAACCTTGTGTCTATATTAAGTATGTAGCTTTATAGCTTTACATCATAGTTCTCAGATCCTAAAACAATGCATCTGATATTCTAAAAACAGAAAGTAAACTATATTTACAAAAAACTAGGAAGAGATCCTCAAGATGAGGTCAGTTGATATCTAATGATCCTTAAGAATAGTAAAGTGTTGATGAAGTGCAGTCTAGCCTCCCAAGGATGTTTGATTTAGTCTTCCAAGGATAAAATTCAAGTTTACTGAAGTGTGCAAACAACCCTAATTTTCTACCATTGAAAAAGGTACCAAAACTGATTGAAACCCTTCTTCCTTCCCTTATCTATCAAAAATAGTCATTAGGTCTGACTTGATAATTCAAACACTATCCATTTGAAAAGGTTTCAAACCATTCAGACTTAAAAAACTCTGATCTGGGCAAAAATTCGATCATTCTGGCAGTTACAGGCTTTTGGTGGTTAACTCAGGTAAAAATTAGGCTCTTTAACCACCGAAAGATCTTCTTTCAGTGGTTAACGAGCACTTTTCAGGCTCGCCTAAACCACCGAAAGTCAGACTTTGTTGAAACTTCAAAAATGCAAAATTTTGATTACCTTTTGATTTGCTTCTTGATGTTCAAGGTTTTTTGGACGATTCAACCCTTGTTCGTGCAGATTTGCGAACTTCAACTGGCTGTGTGGAAGGCCTTGGTGTGTCTACCATGGTTGTAGCTAAGTTATCTAGAGTTTCCAAACTGGTTTGCTCCTGTGCTGGTGATTGAGGCTCTTTTAATTTCAACCTTAGAATTCTAAGCTATCTGTACAGCTTCATGTTCTCCCTGATCAATACCCTGTTCCTATCTTTGATCTTGTCATGCTTCTCTTTGAGGGTTTGGTTTATTTTGAAAAGATCTTCATTTCTTTTAGTCAAGTCTGTATTAGATTTTTTAATAACCCTTATTAAAACTTCCATTTTGTAGGTTTGATGCAGCAGTTTCCTCACTTTCCGAGTCCTGGAAGCTTTGGGTTTTCTCGAAGAAGCTCCTACTGATGATTGATTTTGTTCCTCTAGAGGAGTAGGAGTAGGAGGGTTTGGGTATTCATCAGCAGCTGTATCAGTTTGTTGTTCTCCTTGTGCCTCATTATGCTCTGGTTCATGTTCAGAATCTTAATATGGAAGGTTTAAAGGATTATCCTTCATGGCCAAACCTTCAACCTTCTCTCCTCCCTCAAATTGTAATTTTCTCTTTGTTTTCTTCTTCTTGGCCAAGGAAGATTATGCTTGTTGTTTCAAGGGTGAAATAGCTCTTTGTTTCCTTTGACTACTCTTAGGAGTAATAACATTCCTTGTGGTAGTCTTCTTGCCCTTGTCTTCTGGTGGTTTCTCAGTCTAGAATTTATTCCAGAAGAGAAAGTAATTCCATGCAACTTGTTTCTTCTTCAGACACTCTTTGATAAGAAGAGTAATGAGTCCTTGATGGGATAGTCTGCTTTCCACCTTAGTGGGCATAGATTCTACCTACCTTGCCATTTTGGTGAGAGTCTTGTGGAAGTAAAAAGGTAGATTAATTGGATCTCTGCCTGTAAAATGGTTTAAAATATTAAAGTGATAGAACATCACTCTATTGTATCTCCCTTCACATGTTATGTAAACAAATATTGCTTTCAACAAGGACTGCCACTTTGGTTCCAAGTAAGACATTGGAATATCCTTCTTCCAGATCAAATCTTTGTGTATAGGCAACAGGTATGACCTAAATTCAACGTTTGAAGGTATGGTAGACTTGAACCAACAGTCTCCTGACCTAGGTAAACCTGTATACTCAGCAATGGCAGCTTCATCAATGATAAATTCCTCCTTTCCTATTTTAGTAGACCTCCCATCATAATAAATGGCAAAAGACTCGACCACTTGTTGATGAAACTTGGTTAATTTTTCACAATATGAAAATACCCCAACCTGTTTGAAGAATTCTTCCACCTCCAGGTGAGCTTCTAGGTACCAAACCCCATCAATTTTAGCCCGTAGGGCTGGTCCAAATTTTGACATTTAAAATTGTTGATGTGTCCCTGTCAATTAGGAGAATATGCATGCGAATAGGGACAGAACTCGAAACTTTAGGAACATGTCAAGGTATGGTATGGCTCGATGAACAAAATGTGTGACTCATCAAACAGAGAGTATAATTCAATAACAGAATCAATAACAGAGGATTTAACTCAGAGTTAATTCAGGAACAAGGTATATATGACCATAGGTATGACTCAGCATCATGATTTAACCAAAACTTGATTCAAACAACGAGTAAACTAAATTTAAGCCGAGACTTATTTCCAGGTAAGAGAGAATATAGAATCGCATATGACCGGATTGAAACTACCTCATGACTGGGTTGAATGATTCGGTTTGACACCTGGAGGATTGATCGATCGCTAAACTCGAGACTTTAATCACCGGCTTGCCATAGTGAACGGGATTTTGAAATCTGCTAATACGCCTGGTTGAGAGAATCATGGGATTGTGATATAGATGATAGCTCTCGGACTCAAAATGAAATTAAATGTAAATTAATAGAGCTAAAAGTAAATCATCATGATCTTGTAATCCCGTGGCTAGCAGTATTGAAAATCCACGTGATGTATCATTTCTGTTATGTGAAATCTCATATGAGTTTCTGTGCCTCGCCAAAAATTGATGACAACTGATAGTTGAATGCTTGGAGGATGTTTCAGCATCTATTCATCTACAATTCTGCAATGATGACATGAAAACTCGCCATTTGACATGACTTTTGGCAGCTAGGAATTATCACGCTCGCTTGACATCTGGCTTATGCGAAAGCACGAGCTTTTTTATTTGGGCGTGAAAACACTTTCGGTGGTTAAGGACTCCTTTCATTTCGCCTCTTAACCACTGAAAATATCGACCTTTGGTGGTTAACGAGTTGTTTCATAGACCCTCTTAACCATCGAAACCTGAGGTTTTAGATTTTGAAAGCCAAGACCAAAAATGATGATTTTTCCAAGTTTATATTTGAAAGCAGACCATATAACATACCTCAAAAATTTAGAAAAGAATTTTTTGGACCTCTTCTTATCACCTAAAATTTGACAAAATGACAGTGCTATTTTAGGAGATAACACATTGAAGAGACACTTCATTCCTAAATAATTTGCTAACCCCATGAATTACCTTGGTTCAATTAAATTATCTAGGATCAACCAATTTACAACGAATTTTATGTTTCTTAGGTCAATACACAATTTGCATCCTCTAACTACAAAATCCATACACAACAATAATTTTTTTCCAAGCTCATATTTCTTCATGTTGGCTTGCAATTAATTGTGTTGAAGGGTTAAAAATATCATCTCCAAATGTTTCAAATGATCTTCCCAAATCTTGATAAAATTCAAAATATCATCCAAGGAGGCTACAATAAACAAGTTCGAGAAATGGTCTTAAGATATCATCCATCAATCTTAGAACCGTTTTCATGGTGTTGTGTAATATAAATTGCAAATGACTCACTCATGCAATCCATGTGTTTTTTTTAAGGTAACATTCCAAATTATTCTTTGTGTATATTGTCATATTGGTATCCTTACTTCTAATCCAACTTCATGATAACACATTCTTACAATATTTGGTTGATATGTGCCTTGATTATTTGTAGGGGATATATATATTACAATATGTTAAAATATTACCATATTACAATGTAATATGGTAATGCCATATTACAATGTAATATGGTAATGCCATATTACAATGTAATATGCCATTACCATATTACATTGTAATATGGCATACAATACGGTATACCATATTACAATGTAATATGGTAATACCATATCACAATCTAATATGGTAATACAATATCTCATGTATTTTTTTTTTTTGAAAACTTAAAGCCATCATCGCAATATCGATGAAAGTTTGTCAGAAACAAATATAATATTTTACCACAACCGTCGCTATAGCGACGAAAGTTCGTGGCAATTTGCCATGAATTTGCGTCACACATACAACATCTGCATTGTAAGTTTGGTTTTGAGATATATTTTCGTCGATATTGCCACGTATTTTCGTCACAAGTTGCAATGGTTTTGTGTCGCATATTCAACATCTACGTCGTAAGTTATTGGCCTAGCAGAAATGTTCGTCGAAATTGCGACGAATTTTCATTGTAATTACGACAATGCATAGGGTTAACTGATCTTGAAGGTGGTAACATGTGGAGCGCTTATTTTTTCGATGTTTCCATGCACACATGGATTGTGGATATAGCGACAAAATTATTTTGATGAAAAAAAATCTCGTCTTTCATGGAAATTGTGACAGATAAGTGTGGCAATATCAACGAAAAATCGTTGCAAATTTGGTCATATGTACTAGTGTCTTGATCTAACTTAGGCCAGTAAATTGCATAGTGGTGAGTGAATGGAGGAAAACAAGAGAGAAATGAAAGTCTTCTCTGGACATCCAGTCTTCCAGCAGCCTTTGGAGGAAGAATATAAGATATGAGATCCTCTCAGATGTGAAAACTTCAAGAAACTTAAACTGTTGTAAAAACCGATATAATCAAACCTACATTATACAGTCGTTACAACACCCGACTGGATCATCCATGCTCGGGCTTTAAGAGTTAGAAGAGAGAGTAAGGAGGGGGTTGGCTACAATTAAACAAGAAGTCTCAAATATAATTCTATAATCAGAGAACCAGAGGCCTTGCTAAAAATTTACAATTGGGAGCTCAGCTCTACCATCGATACCTACAAAAATACAAAACTGAGTATATATATACTTAGAGAAATTGACCCCCCTTGACAGCAGGGGAGTAGCTAAACCATTTAATTCCAAGCTAGCATGTGCAAGTCTTCTCGTTTGATGAGGACATTAGATCGACATGGCTCATGCAGGGGAACCTACACACACAGGTACCACGAGATGACTACTCTAGACCTCCATGCCTTCCATTTATGGATTGAGCTAAGGTTTCAACAACCTGCTCGAAACTCATTAACTGCATTAATTCATGGCGAGTGGCTGAGGCTTCATGTACAGGGGATGGCCATGTGTCAATTCTCCAAGTCTTGGAGGCTAGACTCTTGTCCTTTTGGCCCCACCCTCAATGTAACCCAAGCCCATGAACCTACACCTATCTTGGAAGGCACTTCGACATTTCTCCTTTCAGGGACTCCCATACACTATGTCTAGGATCAGCGATGCCCATCATGCGAAATCACCCTACCCAAATCAATGGTTCGATCTACCTTCTGAATCGACGACCAAGATCATTTCCTTATTCAACCTTAGTTGTTTGTGGACTGAACAGGCCCTTATCTTTCCCTTGGCCCTACTTTCCATGTGACTATGGGCTATGACCTTTCCCTAAAACCAAAGGTGCTTCATGAATTTCATGTATTAGTGATGGGAAAGAGTCGACTCCTCATCCTTTAGACTCTCCATCACCGAAATCACGATGGGACCTAAATTTTGTTAGCACGTCCCTTACCTCTCGTCCATGTGGTCACCGGCTAGGACCGTGGGCCCAAACCTTTGACACTTCGCATTTCACATTTTTTGGTTTCAGAATATGGGTGCATTTGTTGATGAGATCCTCAAAACATCGACTCCCGAAAAATCTTGATCAGCTGCCACTTTCCCCCGCTGGATCAGATGGTTTAAGATTTATCCACTGACCTTCTGGGTCCTGGGACTTTGTGTCATGAATGAAACTTCGTGACAAACACCTAAAAATCCTGACTTCTGATCCCGTGAAATTCTGTCGATATCAAATCAATAGTTCTCATCTTTTCTCGATTGGACAAACCAGATTTCCCTATTTCATGAATCAGAATTTCGTGATTCCTGTTGAAAACATTTTTGATGCTTGAACTTTTGATTCTCACTCTGACTTTCCTTAACTAAAATATAAACTCCCTCGCTTGATTTACTTCGCTATTTGACCACTCTCGGTGCTACAGACAGTGGAAATGGGGATGGTTGACCAGACTCAGGCTTGGGAAGGAAAAGGTTCAGTGATGGAGGTAAAAGTAGGAGGGATTAGCCTTCAGAAGAGATAGAGTAATTCAGGACCGATCTCTCCCGGGCATATTGATAGGGGAAGACTAGTTGATAGAAAAGGATGAATGCAACAAAAAGAAATATACCCGCCAAGAAGGAAAATAAAACTACGATTGGTTCTGTAAAAGGGTGAAAAGTTAACAAAAGCACAAATCTGGGTAGAAACCATAGACCCTCAAGGTATTGATAGGATTATGTGATAACATTAGGCTCCATGGGGGATGGCTTGCCCACTGGGAGATGCCAAGAACCCTTATGCAGTTTCAGTGCCTTAGAGTTGGGTTGTGGAGTCTCCTATTAAAACAAAACAAAATGATATAAAACAAAGATGGTATTTACAAAGATGGGATGTCGATTGTGGTTTTAAATAAAAAATTTTTTTAGGAAATTCCCATTTATTGGACCGCCAAAAATCTCATCTCCCTCCAAATTCTGCAACCTGTAAGTATTATTTGAAAAATACTTTGGAAATCTTGAAGGGACCAATCCAAAGGGAATCAAAATTTATATGCTTTCCCTTGTCCTGCCTAGGTGCATCCCATTTTAGCACTAGATATCCTAGCCAAAAATCTTATTTTCTCGCCTTTCTATCAAAATCTTGCTTGATCATTTGTTGTCAATCATAAGCTCTGTCCACCACCTGTTCTCTAACTTGTTGGAGCTCCACCATTTGTTGAATCCTTCTAATCATATTGTCTGGCTCTCCATGGTAATCCTGAAAGAATTTCTCTACAGGTAGAGTTAGCTGAGAGGGAAAAAAAACTTCTGTCCCATAAACAAATTGAAAAGGGGAGACTCCTAGGGATCTCTTTTTTGTTACTTGATCATCCCATAGTGTAAATTTTAGCTTTGAATCCCAGGCCTTCTTATTGTCTTCTAATAGTCTCTTAATGAGCTTGATCAAACTCTTGTTAGAAGAGTCCACCAACCCATTACCTTGGGGTAATAAGGAGTGGAGTGAATTAATTAAATCCCAAACTTCTCACAGAACTTGATCAAAGGCTTAGACCTAAATGATGCAACATTATCAGTGACAATTTTGTTTGGACAACCAAACCTTGCCATAATATCTTCCAGGAATCCAATGATAACTTTGTGTGAAGTACTCCAGGTGGGGATAGCTTCTATCCATTTAGTGAAATAATATGTTACAGTTAAGATCCATCTGTGTTGACCACTTGAAGCAGGGTGAATCTCCCCAATGAATTCCAATCCCCATTGTTGAAAGGGTGTTGAGGCTACTACAGGCTTTAGTGGCAGAGATTTGATTTTTTGATTTTCTGAGAATTTTTTACATTTGATGTAGGCTCGGATATTTATGAAGACATCACTGAATAAAGTGGGCCAGTAGTACCTAGCTCTAAGAATTTTGTAGGCCATGGTCTTCTAGAAATGGTTTCCCCCACACAGGCTACTATGAAAATCAAACATAATTATTTGGGCCTCTTGTGAGTCTAGACATCTTAGAAGAAATCCTAGAGGGTATTTCCAATATAAAACCTTGTCAATGAGGCAATATTTGATTGATTTGAGCTTTAAATATCTTTCTTTTCTTTTCCCCATTCCATCAGGAGGCTTTAATTCATGCAGAAAATATATAATGTCTCCATACCAGGCACATTCTGCTAATGGTAAGTTGTCCTGAGGATTTTTGTTGGACAACTCAGCTTGTTGATCATCTGAGCAAGCATTGATAAAGTTAACCCTCAAATATTTACAATTGGATTCAGCCAAAATCTTGGATAAACCTTGTCATTTAATTAGCTTGGTGAGTTTTATCTCTAGGTCGAACTCTAGGATTTTGGTGATCCACTTGCTCCTCCTCCCGTCTATGTCAGGCTGAATGAGAATGTCCTTTACAGAGTCTGAAGGAACATATGCAATGACCTTTGAATGCAGAACATAGAATCTAAAATCTTTGAGGGCTTTCACCAAGGCATAAGACTTCTTTTCCATGATGTCATATTTGACCTTTGCATCTCTTAATGCCCTGCTGAAAAATGAGATAGGTTGCTCCAGTCCTTCTTCATTCTTCTGTAATAAAATAACCGCTACTGTGTCAGATGAAGCAAAGGAGAAAATCATAAAATACTTTGAGTAATTAGGATTGATAAGCACAGGGGCTTCAGTTAAGGCCTTCTTTATTTGATCAAAGGAACTTCGAGACTCGACAATCCATTTAACTTCATTTTCCTTTCTCAACATGGATGTTATAAGCTTTACCATCTCATCAAATTTGGAGACAAACCTCCTTAGAAAATTATATTTTCCTAGGAAAGACTGGATTTCCTTCCTGGATCTTAGGAGTGATAGGATTTGGATCACTTCCACCCTGATGGGATCAATCTTGACTCCCTCAGATGACACTATGTGTCCCAACAATTTTCCCTCCTTCATGTAAAATAGAGACTTTTTAGGATTTAAGGAGAGGCCAAACTTCCTACATTTTAGGAAAATATTTTTCAAGTGTGCACAATGCTCTGTATCAGATCTGGAAAACAATGTTATGTCATCCAGATAGATGACTACAAACTTGTCCTTTTCTCCAATGAAAGTTATGTCCATGGCTCGCTGAAATGTTTCTCCTGCATTCATCAGTCCAAAAGGCATTTTGGCATACATGAATGTACCCCAATGAGTGTTGAAGGTTGTTTTATCTCATTCCTCAGGCAAGACAAAGATATGATTGTAACCAGAAAAGCCATCAATCATGGAAATTATGGATGCTCCTGTTACCCTCTGCAATATGTGTTCCATCTTTGGCAAGGGGTAATTCTCCTTCTTTGAGATTCTGTTTAGGTTGCTGAAATCAACACAAAGTCTGATTTCCCCACTCTTTTTCCTCACTGGGACCAAATTAGCCACCCACTCTGAATACCTCAAGGGCACAATGATATGAGCATCTAACAACTTCTTTACTTCTTTCTCCATGATAGGCAACATCATAGGGTTAATCTGTCTTAGCTTCTGTCTAAATGGATTAGCCTCTTCTTTCAGTGGGATGTTATGCTCAATGATGCATGTGTCATATGTTTTGAGGTCTTCATAGGTCCAAGCAAGCACATCAGCAAGCTTCTTTAAAATCTCCCATACTCGATCCTCTACTCCCTTGTCAAGTTGCTTGACAATTTGACAAACTTTGGCTCCTTCTCTGTGCCAATGTTGCACTCAATTGCATTAGCATCATTATTTGAGATTTTACCCTTTACTACCACATTATACTTGTCAAATAGCATTTCCAAAGGAAATAGTCCTTTGGGGATATGATTGTTGGGAAGATGAAAAATATGATGATCAACAATCTTGTTCAGAAAAATATCAGTATCGGGATCAGATTCAGAAGTAGGGTCTTGATCAATGTGTAATGCTGAAAACTCTTCAATAGTCTACAGGAATATTTTTATTTCAAGATCATCCTCAAAAACCTTCCAATGCTTGACATTTTTAGGTATGGAGGGCCTGTACTTTACTTATGTATCATATCTGAGCTTAGGTGGCAGAAGGATTCTGAAATTACTTGCTAAAAAATCCAGAGAATAGGGCACAATATTCTCTTCTCTAGGAATGACTGAAATGTTGAAAGCCAGGAAAAAGATGTCAATTAAATCCCATACTTCATTCCTATAAGATCTGAGCCTTGAATGTTTGGTTTGGTAAATATTTATCACTTGTTTTACGACCAATTCGGCATCCCCAAACATAGATATTTCTTTGATTCCCATGTCTTTTGCAGCCCTCAAACCCAACACAAGAGATTCATACTCCGCCACATTATTGGTCGCCTCAAATTTTAATTTTTAGGATAGAGGTATGGTCTCTTGAGTAGGCAATATAAACACCATTCCAGCACCAGCATCCTCCTTGGAAGTGGCTCCATCAAATAATATTTTCCATACAGAGGTGATAGAGGAAGAGTCCTCGTGAAAAACAGTGGACCGTTTTATGAGTTTTAGAGGAGGCTTGGGACCATCGGTGAGCTACAGTAAACTTGACCCCAAATCAGTGTCAAGCACAAAGATAGGATGATTGGTGGGGTCTGCTTCATCACTAATAATGTAGGCTAGCTGAGCTTCTTTGTACAGTCTTCTGTGTTCCCCTCCAAAAACTGGGATGGTAGCATATGTGAGATCCATCTGTAATGTTCCTCCAAGATGTTTAATCCAAGATCTTGACAATAGCATGCCAAATTTGGGAGGAACATCAACTACCACAATGTCCATGAAAACACTCTTCATGGGTAGCAGAAACAAGGTTACCATCATATCTTTGATGACTCAAAGGCATTGCACCCTCCTTGAATCAAAAGAGTACAAATCATGATAGGCCTTTGTGACTTCCAGCCCAAGCGCTTCCATGATTGTTTTAGGCATGAGGTTATGAGAAGCCCCTGAATCCATAAAAAAATTATGCAACACCTTATCATGTATGTTTAGGGATGTGTAGAAGGGAGGGGATGAATCATATCTATCTTCTACCATAAGGACTAATATGACTGTTGGTTTCTCATCTTGGAGATTCACTGAGTCTGAGGGAAGCTTAGGTGTTTCGGTCTGTAGCAATTTAGAGAGGGGGCTTTTGAAATCCTCATGTTTAAAAAGATCTGAAAGGGGGATGGGGATTCTGATTCTCTAAATTTCATGATTAAAGTTAAAGGAGGAAGGAGGCTTAGTAATTTCTCTCACATCTGGGATAGGGTCTTTGGCTAATGGCGAGAAATTGTGAGCTTTCATTTCCTTGGCAGTATTTGTTGCATTCTTAGCAGTGTTTTCTGCTATGACAGGCTGATCAGGGATGTCAAACTTCTCATCCTTCTTCTTTGACCTGAGGTTATATTTATTGGGATTTCTATTATTGGATTTTTCCCTTTTACTTAGCTCATTTATTTGACTGTTCATAAGAAACTCCTCGTAGGTAGATTGAGTTAAATGGGGAAAAGGGGAGGTGTCTCCAATACAATGAATTTCAGGGTCACGATCTTCTTCTTCCCTCTCACCTCATCATCAACAAGGTTATTTTGGAGAGGGGTTTGAATCCTAGATCGGAAGAGCGTCGTGTAGGGNNGTTCCCTTGGCACAATTTGAGGAACATTGTTATTTGGCCTCTTGAAATTGCCTCTGTTTTTAACATTTTGGGAATTTATGTATGTTGGCTTCCCTTCTAACTCCAAACTTTCCATCCTAGCCGAAAGTGATTTTAGTATATTGGTTACTTCATCCATTTGAGGGGGAAGGGCAGAGGAACCGGATGCGGAGGCTTCAGGTCTATTCCTGGATATGTCTCTGTCATTTGATTTTAGTATATTGGTTACTTCATCCATTTGAGGGGGAAGGGCAGAGGCACTAGATGCGGAGGCTTCAGGTCTCTTCCTGGATATGTCTCTATCAGTCTTGTTCCTGAATCAGTCAACAACCAATATATTAGAATCTACTTCCACAGCCACATCCTACATATGAGCTAGGGAAGTGGCTCTTCTTTCCCTCAACAGGAGGCAGAAATCGAGGTCAAAAGAACTGGCATAAGTAATTTTGGCTGAAGCCAAAACCTTCGAAGGTCAGAGTCATGAGGTGACCAGAACCATTGAGCGAAGGAACCTTTGGGTTCCTTCCTAACCGTCATATATGGGCTATGGTCAACCTGGCGCTGACCAACCTAGGGAGAAAAGAGGATTCTGCACCGCCAAACCTTGAACGCAAAACTCTCGAAGTAACAAGAGTCGTAGATAAATCAAGAACCTGACAGAGGAGATGAATGTGAGTTGTTCATCCAGAGGAAAACCAATCTCAGTCGTCATACTGACCTCAAAATCCACTGGAGTTAAATTATCAAACACCAGTCGTTCGATTAGATTGACGGTTGGAAATCATTGCGGAGCGTGAAGGATAAATTAACATATGTGATAGTTCATGACCTCGAATAAACCAAAGTCGTTTATCTCATCGGTGTTGAGGATCAATGACCATGATTAGAAACAGTCGAGTGAGCACTTTTCAGATTGCAGAGATTGAACTCTCTGATAAAGAGCGAGCACATTGGGATTCCGCAATCACTGTGAACCGTCAATCTATGAAAAAATGGGTATTGGTTGGATCTCGACCATGAGATCTAAGGGATGTGGAAATACGATCATACCAAAGCGATGAGGCATAGTGATTCCATCCATGGTGATGTGGATTTAATCTTGATGAGCCACGTGCCACCTAGATTCATGCGCATCATCTACCCCATAGAGCCCTTAGAATGTGACATGTGTCATCCTGGGTGAGGGCACGTGTCACCCATGACCAATATACATGTTAGCCCCTGGTACATGCCCAACTAGCCAACGTGATGGGTGAAGGGACTAGAATTTTGGGAGTTTGGGACTTCGGGACTCCCGAGGATTTGGGATATAGTATCGTAGAGATTCCAAAGGGACCCAAAGTGCCGAAGTAGCGAAGTGTGGAGCATAAATCTGATCCGTGTGTGTTCGTGAGTTTGAAATTCAGTGGATTTGGAGTTAGGTGTGTCAATAACACCCGAATTTTGAAGTTCTAAAGTGTGCAAGAAGCATATTAAGTCGAACCCACCTGGAAGCCCCATGGCCTCGACCATTGAACACCTGAGGAACTTGGAAGAGGTATATTTTCCAAATCTGAGCTCGGTTCTGACCATGAGTCTATTACAATTACCGATCACTGGAACGTTGAAAATGTATAACAAAGACCATCGATGGACTACTACTGAATGTCGAAGAATGGATGCTCAACGAAAAATGTCGAACGTTGATTGCCAAATGGATAAGGCCACATGGTGATATTTTTGGATATTGGGGATTAGGAACTTGGAGTGTTCGGCGTCGAATGCCGAAGACCCCAATTTATCATGCCTGAGTAACTTCGGGAGGCCATAACTTGCAAACCAAAGCTCAGATTTTAATGTGCCAGCGACCGTTAGAAAACTTGTGGTGAGCAGTAGCTAGTGGAGATCCTGAGTTAGAATTTGAGATAGTTAGGAAGAATAAAAATTTGATGCCCCATCCCTTGAAAGGGTACTTAGGGGTCAGGTGTGTTAAAAATTGGTATCAAAGCATGGTTACAACAATTGGCCTTCTTGGGATCATGGAAGAGTCGCTTAAAAACCATGTTTAAAGAAAATATTAAGTACCTATTTCCTAAAGAGTCTGGGTAAATTATTACTAAAGAAAAGAATGAAAACTTTCTACTGTGTGTGTGTATTTAAGAAATATGAACTATGTCTATGTAGTAGCAGCAACAACAATAGGAGGAGGGGTGGTAAATCTCAAAGTGGGTAAATATTTTGTGGTCCTGGGTCTAGGCTGAGGTATAGATTCAAGGGAGAGAGGAGTGACAAGGATTTATCCCTCCAATCCCAGAACAGGAGGGGAAAAATCAAAAGGAACACTCCCAAAATTTAAAGTTCAGGAAACTCCAGCAGAAGGTATGACAGGGGAATGAGAAGTAGAAAATGGAGTTTCTACAGAAGGAGATGGAAAATTATCAGAAATACCTGGTTCAGTAGTAGAAGTTCCTTCTTGAGGGGCCTTTCCCTTTTTGATAACTTTCCATGAATCAGCTTCAGAAATAGCTAAAGGTAGTTGTGGATGAGACCGCGTGTGTCTGCCTTTCGGAGCCAGCTAAACAATGGGGTCAGACTAGTGGAGTCATGATAATGGAGTCACTAGTTGCATGGTAGAAACCATGGAGGTCTCTGATGTCCGATACACCTTTAGAATTAGAGGCTTAATGTCGTTCAATCCTGAGGAAAATATTCAACTTCGTCCCCAACAGTGCCGCCATAAATGTTAGCACCAGAAGTCACTCCTGGATTGCAGCAGGAGTAAGCCTGATACCCATCTATTTGTATGTCACTGGTTGTTTATAAAGGGTGACCGAATGGAAGTAAACTTAGAACAATATCATTTTAATTCAGAGAACTGGGTTGGAAATACAAATCTAGGTGAGATCTTGATCTAAATTAGGCCAGTAAATTGCATAGTGGTGAGTGAATGGAGGAAAATAAGAGAAAATTAAAGTCTTCTCTAGACATCCAGTATTCCAACATCCTTTGGAGGAAAAATCTCAGATATGATATCCTCTTAGATGTGAAAACTTCAAGAAACTTAAACTGCTGCAAAAACCGATATAATCAAACCTACATTATACATTCATTACAACACTCAACTGGATCATCCATGCTCGAGATTTAAGAATCATAAGAGAGAGTAAGGAGGGGGTTGGCTGCCATTAAACAAGAAGTCTCAAATGTCAGTATATAACCAAAGAACCAGAGAGTCTCAGATATGAGATCCTCTCAGATCTGAAAACTTCAAGAAACTTAAACTGCTGCAAAAACCGATATAATCAAACCTACATTATACATTCATTACAACACTCAACTGGATCATCCATGCTCGAGATTTAAGAATCATAAGAGAGAGTAAGGAGGGGGTTGGCTGCCATTAAACAAGAAGTCTCAAATGTCAGTATATAACCAAAGAACCAGAGGCCTCGCTAAAAATTTATAATTGGGAGCTCAGCTCTACCATCGATACCTACAAAAGTACAAAACTGAGTATATATATACTCAGATCAATTCGCCCCCTTGATAGTAGGGGAGTAGTTGAACCATTTAATTCGAAGCTAGTGTGTGCAGGCTCTTCTCATTTGACAAGGACATCAGATCGGGAGGGCTCCTACAGGGGAACCTGCACACAGGGGTACCACGGGCTGACTACTCCAAACCTCCATGCCTTCCATTTATGGATTGAGCTGAGGTTTCAACAACCTACTCGAAACTCATTAACTACATTCATTCATGGTGGGTGGTTGAGGCTTCATGTACAGGGGATGGCCACGCGCTAATTCTCTGAGTCTTGGAGGCTAGACTCTTGTCCTTTTGGCTCCACACTCAATGTAACCCAAGACCATGAATATTCAAAGGCACTTTGACATTTCTCCTTTTGGGGACTCCCATACGCTATGTCTAGGATCCCCGATGCCCATCATGCGAAATCACCCTGCCCAAACCAATGGTTCGATCTACCTTCTAAATCGACGACCAGGATTATTTACTTATTCAACCTTAGCCATATGTGGACTGAACAGGCCCTTATCTTTCCCTTGGCCCTACTTTCCATGTGACTATGCGCTATGACCTTGCCCTAAAACCAAAGGCACTTCATGAATTTTGCGTATCAGTGATGGGAAAGAGTCGAATCCTCGTCCTTCAAACTCTCGGTCACCGAAATCACGATGGGGCCTAACTTTTGTTATCACCTCCCTTACCTTTCGTCCATGTGGTCACCGACTAGGACCATGGGCCCAAACCTTGGATGCTTCACATTTCGCATTTCATGGTTTCAAAATATGGGTGCATTTGTTGATGAGATCCTCAAAACGTCGACTCCCGAAAAATCTTGATCAACTGCCACCTTCCCCCGCTGGATCGGATGGTTTAATATTTATCCGCTGACCTTTCGAGTCCTAGAAATTTGTGTCATGAATTAACCTTCGTGACAAAGACCCCGAAATTCTGACTTCCGATCCCATGAAATTATGTTGATATCAAATCGACAGTTCTCGTCTTTTCTCGATTGGACGGACCAGATTTCCCTATTTCATGGATCAAAATTTTGTGATTCTTGTTGAAAACATTTGTGATTCTTGAACTTCTGATTACCATCCTCTCTTGCATTAACTAAAATCTGAACTCACTCGCTTGATTTACTTTGCTATTTGACTGCTCTCGGTGCTGCAGACAGTGGAAATGGGGATGGTCGACCAGACTGAGGCTTGGGATGGCGAAGGTTCAGTGATGGAGGTAAAATGAGGAGGGATCAACCTTCAAAATATATAGAGGAATTAAGGACTGATCTCTCCTGGGCATATTGATAGGGGAATACTAGTTGATAGAAAAGGCTGAATGCAACAAAAATAAATATACTTTCCAAGAAGGAAAAGAAAACTACGATTGGTTCTATAAAAAGGTGAAAAGATAACAAAAGAACAGATCTGGGTAGAAACCATGGACCCTCGAGGTCTTGACAGGATTATGTGATAACAATAGGAACCACACATCCTCTTCAGGGGATTTCTCTCAGGTTTGTAAGTTGGAGAATATCTCACATGGCTACAATGATCCACATCTCACAGGTTTGTAAG
>CBVK0100940641.1:0-12589 GCA_900067695.1 Picea abies | reverse complement strand
ATAACCAATTATTTCATCCTTCACTAGTTTCTCTTCCGATGACTTCAGATATTAACCAACTAGAAATGTTCTTTTTTTGGATCCACTAGCAAACATCAAGGCTTCTTTCAGAAAGACTAATCAGCACCAATTTATATTAGAAGGGACTCTGAGTGATTTTTTATGATTTTTAGGGATTGTTTGAAGGCCGAAAATTATTGAAGTGAAAATTTGTTCACAAGGAAATATCTTTGGAAGAATTCTTGAGGTTATTTTTTGGTTGTCTACCATCAACTGTTCACCTTGGTCATTTATTCATACTCTCACATTGGTCAAAACCCTAATTACGTTCACCATCAACTAAAACCCTAATATCAATAACTCTCCTCTTATTGCAGGGCTTCTTATTATTGTTTCCAAAACATTCCATTTCTCATGAACTTCTTAAAGGCTCATGGAATAAACAACTCCAATTCTAATTGTCTCAAAATCAAGCAGAAAAGAACCCTAATTCATGGATGAGAGGTACGCCCGAGTATAGCAGACCATGCTAGGGTTTTCTTAAGTGCACGACTATTTTCCATTGATGTGGTAAGAGAGGTGAGAGGGGAGGTTGGACCAACATTGATCCACATAAGTCTGTGTTCCTTTTGTCCCACATAATCCCTTTTGAGGTTATTATCCATTTGTGGAGACATGCAAACTGATTACATTATTTACCTGAAGAGAAAGAGAATTTTGGTGTATAGAATTGGCATTCCATTCACAAGAACGTTGGAATATCTTAATGAGAATTTTCACCTATGTGTCGTACATCCATGTCTAAAGATTGAATAAGTATGTCAATGGGATTTAGAGAATTCAACTATAGTGTTAGGGTATTGTTTGAGAACGATATCACAAATATCTACATCATTTATCTTGCACGTGAATAAATAAAGAGTCGATTGGTGGTTGCAGGTTTTTTGGGTGTTTTCCAATTTGATGTAGAGATTATTAAAACATACAAACCTATCATTTGTGTGTGATAGCACCATAATTACCATCAAATAAAAGGGATAGGGTTTCGAGCTAAAAGACAGTGGCATCGACCAGTAGTAGCCAAAGGATTTTTCCACATTTGGGACGTTGTAGATGATTATTGACTTCTTGAGAACTACTAAAAAAAATTAGGCACATGATATGTCCTTTTTCACTAAATTGTTTAGCACAACTATCTTTGGGTAAAGGGACTTTTGGAACTTGTTGGTAATGCTACTTGGGATATTAATTTTTATAGAAAAGGGAATATTCATGTAGGATAAGGAATCCCACACAAATCAATAAAATAGGTAAGTGTTGTGAAATTTGTTCCCAAGTATAAACAAAAGAAAAATGGGTGGAAAAAAGGGTTATATGTATGGCATAAAAATAAAAGAAGGGGACGCATGAAAATTGGTCAACATGTATCTTCATCAGGTTTTTCTCGATTATGAGGAAATAGTAATATCTACTCTTTCATATGGGGGAAGGTTGCAGGTTTCATGGCCGCTTTTTAAATTTTTTTAGGTAGGAACTTTGCTAGAAGGTTAGGATGGAGGTTTCTGGACACGGCAATCCAGGTTTCCTCCTGGCATTGGCTTCATGAGTGCCCTCGTATTTTTTTTTCATTTTTACTTCTTTCTTAAGAATGGTGGGGCCGTAAGCTTGTATCTAATTTTCCTACCTTCCATTAGCGGTCTCTGGGAGTCTTTGGAGGTTTCCTTCTTTTACTGGTCTTGTCAGAAGGTATTTACTCTTTTTTTAGTGGTCTTTCCGTAGTCCTTTCATTCAAAAAAACCTTACTGTGATCCTCTATGGATGCCACTAATGGTATTCTCTGAACATTATCATTGGATGCATTGAAGGTTTTATTAAAGGCCTTTATTTTTTTAATTATGGGGGATGTCAGTTTTCTTTCGGGAGAAGAGCTAGGGGATCCTTGGGACCACCCGAGTTTTATTTCAACGGTTGATGAGTTTTGTAGGATTCGAGGGAGTTCATCCCACCTTAATGAGAATTTATTGAACCATCCTTCATTTGACATGCCTTCTTCTTCATCCACGGACCTTGTTCATTCTACCCCTACTCTTTTGTTGTCTCCTAATGCTCCATCGGTAAAGGTATCCAGGAATATCCTGACTGGTTCTACCTCTAGACAGAAGGGTGTGTCGTCGGTTACATTTGGTGGGGGAACAATTCCTTCATCAAAGGTATGCTCTGAGGTATTAGAAGAGAGACATCTGGTGTACCATTATGCAGTGAAGAAAGCAGGGTTTGTGGAGCAGAAGTTTTCTTTTATTAAACGCAGTCAGAAAGTCTGGAAGCCAAAGAGAACTAAACGTTCTTTGGTCTTGGGAATGGACATCAGGTTGGAGAATTCTTGTTCACTAGCGCTTTGTGCACTAGTTGGAAGGTTAGCGTATCGCCACCTCTGTCTTAGTTTAGTGTCGGACTAGATGGAGGCAAACTGGACCCTAGTTTTGGGTTACACTTTGACTCTTCTTTCGATGCCGAGGGGGTGGTTCGGATTTGTTTTCAAGACTCTGGAGGATTCCATTAGAATTCTAGATGGTTTATGGGCCTTTGATGATGGTAGTTTGATGCTAAAAAGATGGTAGCTCAAGTTTGATCCGGTTTCTGAATATTTTAGCTTCCGACACTTATGGATACCGTTGTCTGGACTTCCCCTACATTTTTTGAATTAAAGAGCCTTGCAGGCTATAGGGAACGAGTTGGGACGCTTTATTAAAGTGGACGAAAAGGTCTTGAATTCTAGTGATAGACACATGGCCATGATTCTCCTCGAGGTTGACATTCATGGTGGACTTTTAGAAACCTTAGAGATTGATTGGCGTGGTTTTATTTACAAACAACACCTGGATTACCTCGGAGTATCGTTCTGTTTCTCTTTCTGTCATCAAACGAGACATTTGAAAAAGGATTGTCAAAATTCTTTGGGGAAGGTTTATGAGGAAACGTTGGAAGAAGAAGCGTCTGGGTTCAATGCTTATCAGGTCAAGATGGAGGATTCTATGTCGAACAACTTTCCAGATTTGTAGGATTTGGAGTTTCCTCCACAATCCTATTCTTCTTTTTTGAGTAAGTTGCGCCATCTTGTTCCTTCATTTTTTAGTTCTTTGTCATCTTTGGAAAAGGAGCAACTCGACTGTCATTTTAATGTCCCTGTCAATTTTAGTGTGACTCCAGAGCATCTTGACTCTCCTACTGATTTAGGGGTAAATCTATTGCCTTCTAAGGATTTTGGGGTTTCTGTTAGAAGTGTTGATAGGGGGAATGAATGGGAGCATTCTGACCCTGTTGCCTCGAGGAGCCTTTTGTCTTATCCTTCGGAAACTCTGGATTTACTCTCGATTCAGAGTGAGCCTTCTTTTAGACCGATTTCTGACCCTCCCTCTACCAATTTTGATGGGGATCCTAATCTACCTCCAGGGTATGGGGAGCCTGAGTTAAGTGATGCTTCTCTAGAAAAGATTGTGTCTAACCTTGGTAACTTTAGGGAGGTGGTTAATCCAGAACCGTTGCCTATTTTTTCAAATTTTGTTGAAGTGACTAGTGAGGCACAGGGGCTCTCAGCTTCTGACTATTCTAACCTTGATCTCTTGGAAGAAAAGTTATTTTCTTGGTCTCAGGGGTTAGGCTTGGAACTGTCTCCGATTAAGATTAGAAGCGCTCAGAAAAGAGCAGGTCCATCTAATTTTGTTGCTTCCTCTTCCAATTTTTCTACCAGTGACCTTGCGGCGCTTAGAGGATTAAAATCCCTAGCTAGGGTTAAACAATGATTTTGTTATCCCTCAATATTCAAGGGGTTGGACAGCCCCTGAAATCAGCCTTGATGTGGAGGCTTCTCTCTACGGTTTCACCACATATCATTTTTTTACAAGAAACTTTGACCACTGATGTGAAGGCTAGGGACTTTTTATTTTCTCTAAAACCAGACTGGTTAGCTTGTGTTGTTAGTGCGATTGGACAATTTGGTGGACAGTTGGTTTCATGGGATCCTCGGTTTTTCTCCTTCTCATCGCATCTTACTTGTGGAGGCATGCTATTGACAGGTTGTAGCTTGGCCAACAAGAGGAGATTTAATATTCTAAATGTTTATGGTCCATGCACAGATCATAAAATTTTCTGGAACCGTTGCATGGACAAAGGTCTTCTGTCCTTTCCTGATTTAATTGTGGCAAGGGACTTAAACTTCTCTTTGGGTGCAGATGAGATCTGGGGACTTTCAGCATTTAATGATCCATTGGAATCTTTCTTTAAGGATTTATTTTCTAATTCATCTCTGGTGGATGTGGCTCCATCAAAGAAGGTTCCGACGTGGTGCAATGGTAGGCTAGGGGATTCTATCATCTCTAAGTGACTAGAGAGATTCTATGTGTCAGAAGGATTACTTGGTCCTTTATCGAGGTATAGATCATGGGTTGGCTCAAGTTATCTATCAGATCATGCTCCTGTTTTTTTTCAGTTGGATATTGGTTTTCCAAAGACTGTTTACCCTTTCAAATTTAATCTGATCTGGTTGGAAGACCCATCCTTCTCTGCTTTAACTCGGGAGACTTGGCTAGATAGTCGGTTTTCTCTTATGGAAGTTCCGCAACAAAGGCTAGTGGAGAAACTAACTTTGCTTAAGAGTATAGTTAAGGTTTGGGCGCACCATAAGATGGTTATAAGCAAAGAACTATTGATCAAAGTGGAGAGTGAACTGGAAGAAATTTTGCATCATAAATTAATTAGCCCTCCTAGTAATACAGTTGATCTTCATTGTAAACAGGTGGAGGAGGTTCATTATAAATTATTGTTGGAAGAAGAGGAAGGATGGAGGCAGAAGAGTAGGGCAACCTGGATCAAGAGTGGGGATAGGAATACAAAGTTTTTTCATAGTTATGCTAGTCACCGTAGAAATAAGAAGTTTATCTGGGAGGTTTTTGATGCGACTGGTCACTTGATATTGGGACATGAAGCTATAAAATCGGAAGCAACAAATTATTTTGGGAATTTTTTTAAGGAACAGATCTAGTCAGATATAAGGACCAAATTGGAGACTATTAAACTGTATCCTAGGATGGTACAGGATGAAGAGGTACAACTCCTGGAAAAGCCTGTGACCATGGAAGAACTCTTAAAGTTTCTAAAAGGATTTACTAAAGACAAGAGTCTCGGGCCGGACGGATGGACAGTTGAATTCTTCCTATATTTTTTTGATTTGGTGGGACCTGATCTCCTTGCTATGGTCGAAGACACTAGAATCTCGAGAGAAGTTTATAGGCCTATCAATGCTACTTTTATTGCTCTTATTCCAAAGAAAAATCGGCCACAATTTTTCTCTGACTACCGACCTATAGCCTTGTGTAATCTATGTTACAAGATAGTAACTAAGATCATAGCCAAAAGAATTAGACCTATTCTGTCAAGGTCTTTAGCAAAAGAAAAAATGGGATTTCTTTAAGGTCGACAGATTCTGGATGCCATTGGCATGGCTTAAGAGTGCCTCCACAGCATTAAGACAAAGAAATTGCAGGCAATCATCTTGAAACTAGATCTTTAAAAAGCTTATGATTGCATAAATTGGGATTATTTAAGATTAGCTTTGATTCAGTGTGGTTTTGGTCATGTAATGACTAGATGGATAATGGGTTGTTTATCCTCGGATTCTTTGGCTATCCTAGTGAATGTAGAGGCATTCAAGTTTATAAAAAGTGAAAGAGGAATCCGCCAGGGGTGCCCTCTTTCTCCATTACTTTTTATCTTAGTGATGGAAGGGCTAAGTCTCTCTCTCAACAAGAGTCTTCAGGAAGGTAAGCTTTCTGGTATAAAAGTCTCGCGAATGGTAATAGTCCTTCATCTATTATTTGTTGATGATGTGATCATAATGACTTCAGCCTCAGAGAATGAATGGCAGGAAATTCAAAATCTTTTAAAGTGTTTCTGTGAAGCTACTGGCCTAGAGATAAATAACAACAAATCTACTTTTCTTTATTACGGTGTTCAGCCAGAAGCAATTAAAGGTTTGATAGATCTTTTTATGTTTAACTCTAAAAGTTTATTGGAGGGTTTTAATTATCTGGGTTTTCCTTTAAAGGTCAACAATTACAAGGCGGCTTATTGGCAGTGACTCATACAAAAGTATGAAAGGCGAATTCTTCACTGGTGCAATCGTTTGCTTACATTGGGGGGCAGATTTGTTTTAATAAAGGTTGTTTTGGAATGACAACCAGTTTACCGGATGTCATTGGCACACATACCCATCTCTATTTTAATCTGGATTCGTAGGATGACCTTCTCTTTCCTTTGGTCGAGATCAAACTCCTCTTCTTCTTACCACTTGTGTAATTGGGAGATGATTGCGAAACCAAAGACTTATGGAGGGTGGGGTATCCAGAATATCTTTTGCTTTTCTCGGGCATTAGTGGCCAAATCGCTTTGGCGAGGATTGATGCATCTTGGAATTTGGAACCGTGTTTTAAAAGACAAATATCTACCACATTTCTCTGTAAGTACTTGGCTTCGTTTTGCTAATCCGACTTCTCGAGCTGGTTCGCAAACTTGGAAAAAATTGATTAATGTGCTTCCCCTAATTGTGAGATGGTTGGCCTAGAAGCCGGGAAATGGGGCCAATATTTGGATCGGTAAAGACACGATCCTGGGAGTGGGCAGTGAAGCTTTCCTTTCAGAAGCTCTGATACAACACCTTAATGAACATCGGGTTCATTTCCTTTTTCAAGCGAGGGGAGCCATTACCATTGGTTTATCAGTTGCGAATTGGTCTACCAGTTCAGATTTCGGATGAACGAGTAATTTGGCCTCTGAATGGGATACGTATAGAAGCAATATATCAGTTGTGAGTATCCTACCAACTGATAACCATGATGAAATTCGTTGGACAGGCGGGGATGGCACATGTAATATCACAACAAATAATCTTTATAATGCATTGGTTGTGGAGATGTGGCAAAAGAATGATGATTTTGTGAAAAAAAAGAATCTAGTCATGGGGATGCCCATTAAAAGTAAAGCTTTTTACTGGGCTGCTGATGGAAGATAAGATACTTACCTGGATCAACCTTCTCAAGCGAGGTTGGAATGGTCCCGGGTATTGTTATTTGTGTAAAGGTAATGAAGAAACCGCCATCCATCTTTTTTCCCACTGTCCTTTTCGATTTCCATCTGGGGTAGTTTATGTAATCATTTTAAAGTTCAAAATGTTTGAGACTCCAAAGTTATTATCGATTGGTTGAACAATGTTGGTTCTCTGCAGGTTGGCTCTATTGAATGTTGGAAAGAAAGAGTGATTGAACAAAAAAATATTTTCAATACAGTGATTTTCGACCACGTCTTTAGGGAAGACAATCAGGTGGCAGACTTCCTTTCTAAGAAGGCTCTTTCTGATCCTTTGGCAACTTTAATCTTCTATCAGATAATTGATGGACATGAGGGATACTCCACTCACTTGAAGCTCTTCTAGTCCGTCTTTTAATCTGTTTTGGTTTGTTGTGGAAGACTGTCAGTGATCCAGAATTCGAGGGCTCGGCATTATGGACATAATCTTCTCTCTTTAAAGTTTTTGTAATCTGCAGTTTTGTTTATGAACTTGGGAGCTTTCTTGATTTTAGGATAAGATTGTATAGATCCTTTTTGTTGCTATCTCAGTTGGAGTTTTTTTTTTGAAATGGCATGCCCATAAACTGTAAGGAACTATTGACAATATAAATTGATTATATTTTCTAATATAATGCGCAATTTTCATGTGGAAAAAAAAAATAGTAATATCTCTGAAATATAATCTTAAAAAATCGAGAAAACATTTTTCTGGACTTTATCTCTAATAACCCTCTGTACCGGATCATACTTTTGGGCACACACATGAACTGCTTTAGAAAATACAAGGTGATAGGAAAAATAGCTTTAGCTAATACACATTCCTATGTAGGTATATTTTCACTGCTACTATTGAAATCTTAAAATGTTATCTTTATGAGTTATTTGACAAGTTTTTCAATTATTTTGTTCTCAAAAATGTCAAAATTCTTATCTATAAAATGCCTAGAACCGGTATTTTTTTCTCCTAGGGGCCATTTTGGAAACCTAGAGATAAACTATTTTAAAATATTTTGAAAATGAACCCTTTGCAAAAATTTCAAAAAAAAGTTCGTAGCGTGAGTTGTTTTTTAAGCATACCAGTGTTCGCAATTTTAACTTCTTAAAGGAGAAATATTTTCCTCTTTTTCCACAAAGTATCAATAGCATCTTTAACCCGAATGCTTGTAATTTCAATATAATGAAAAATAGAAAACAGTAAAAGGTGACGACTTAATTACTAATTAACTTAACACTTTATTGAATGCAACCATATGTGTCGATTTGTCATTGGTTTTCAATGATCGTGTGACTAGTGAGTTTTAATTTTTCCAACTACAAAGTGATACGGTGGCGGGATTTTAAACTAGGGTGGTTTCAGAACTTCAAAAAATTAGTTTTCAAAACTTTTTAAAGCACCAATTTGTATATAACTATGCCATGTGTCTAGGGAATAGTTTGGTAGTTTCAGAGTTTGATGTTATGTTATACTTCGATTACTTACACCTTCGTAACAAATCTTGGACCATTGATTGATTTTATTAATGATCGTTAGATCTGGGAATAATTTTTATATCTTATAATGGATTGTGCCCGACTTGTTTACATTTAGTAATATCCTTTAACCTTAATTACTTTATTTTAAAGTATATAGATAGGATTCAACCCATTTTTTTATTTTTTGGGTTTTATAAGATAGTCTATGAATATTTTAACCAATCAGGGTTTAGTTACAACAACCACTCACACTGAATCAAATACATATTGAAATTCATCCTCCTTATGTGTGTGCATGTGTGTCTCTTTCATGTTTTGTTAAGCATGAAAAAGAGATAAACATATGTTACATTGGAGAAAATGAGTGGCTAAATGGAATGCAACTACATTCCAAGAGCATGTGTCATGTCCCCATTTTATTTCAAGAGCATGTGTCATGTCCCCATTTTATCCCTTGATTAAATGTGTAATTAATTACATTAAGAATTGTTTTAATTTTAGCATGGATGATTGATTATGATGTCATGAAGATCTAGACACAATTATATTGTAAACATTATATCCTTCAACTAATAAGAAAATTCCAACTAGTTGAATGAGAAACGAGCACCTATAGGAACCATGATACCAGGAGTAGGAAATAGTGAGGGAGCTTTGGGGTTCACCTTGTAAATCATTCCAAGCCACACTTTCTACTTTATTTTTGTGATTCCAAATTAAATTGTGAGAATTATGATTGGAGCATGCTAGCACATTTTTGGAGTATTTTGGAGATAAAGACTGAAGAGCCATGTTTTCAAGACTAAAGATTGAAATCCTATGTGAGTTTCACTGTAACAACAAGTGACTGTTATTTTTTTTGCTGGTAGTTTTCCTAGAAGTGAGTTCCCTTGAGTTCCCAACGGAGAGATTCCTAGTTACTTGTGACAGAGAGACCCTTATAAACAAATGGGACACATGAGGGACTAGGAACAGTGAAGGAGTGCATTCCTTGGGTTGGGAAAGTCAAGAGGAAGAGAGATGGTGGAAAATCAGGATAGTTGTAGGAGAATACCAGTGGGTTGTGGGATTTTTGAGCTATGAGTGGACAATGGGAGACAACCCTCTTTTGTGAATTGCTAGTCATGACTCGAAGGTGACTTCTTGTTGATATTTAAAACAAAAAAGTCTATGGTTGGGTGAAACATTCAACCCAAGCAGCTGGTTGCACAACATAATGAAATGATAAGTGTTTTTGTGTTATATTTATGAGTTAAATTGTTGTGCATGAACTCTTTGTATTTGAGAATGATTTATATGTTGTTGTGTTGAAATATTAAACTACATTCATGTGGGATTTTAGCATGTTGTATATGCATCTAATTTATGGTAATATACAACAATTAAATGTGTATGTAATTTGTAGTTCATAAGCTACATGAAATCAATTAGTTAGTAGAAATTTTTATTTTATGAATATTTCGCATGTAATGGACCTCAGTTGGATTGGGGGACATTACATATGTGATCAACTTGTAGCCATATGAGAGAATACGGAGGATGCAGAGCTCGTGAATGTGGAATTAAATGGTCTTCCCAAGTCATGGGAACCATTTGTCAAGGGAATTTGCGCTCAAGAACATCTCTAAGATTGCTAGAGACTTTCGGATGATTACATCCAGGAAGAGACTCAAGAGGAGTCTAAAGCAAGAAAGAAGGGAGATGAATATGAGGAGAACATGGCCCTTGTTAGTAAAGAAAGGGTTCTAAGGGTAATAGAGAGGATTCAACCTCACATCCACATAATAATTACTTGAGTAAAATCAAGTGCTTTGCATGCCACAAGTATGGGCATTATGCATCACAATGTCCATAGAAGAAGGAGAAAGGGGAGACACAAATAACAACATCAACAGAGATGCATATAGAGTAGTTTGCAACAAAGTTTGAGAAGGAATTATCAATGTTCTCTTGTCTCTCTACTAGTACCAACTCAAGGAGTTCTTGGTACTTGGATAGTGGTGATTTTCATCATATGAAGTGCACACATGATTTGTTCACCAATTGGTCAAACATGGACTCATATATACATGTGGAGCTTGGCATTCATGCCAAGGGTAGTGTAGAAGGATTTGGGACACTCAGGTTCCATCTTGAGTCAAGTGGTTTTCTGGAGGTGGAAGATGTGTTGCATGTCCCAGAGTTGAGGATGAATCTGCTCTCAGTCTCAGCTATGGAGGACAAGGGTTATGAAGTCTTGTTCCAAAAAGGAAAAATGTTCATGAATTTAGAGGGAGGTAGCCATGAAACATCACTCACCATTGGTATTAGAGAGGGTAGGGTATACAATTTGTAGGGCCAACATGTAATAGGATAAAAGGGGATCTTCGATCATGGATTTATGTCAATGATAGAGGATGAGGAGAAAGAGGCTTTGAAGGGTGAACGAGAGAAGTATGAGTAGATTTCATAGAATTTTAGTGTGGGGAGTCAACCTTCATATGGGAAGAGGGAGTTATCCCCTTCCAGTCTTGTGAGAAGACTGATTCGGTATGAGATTACAATGATGGATGCTCAAGAGAAAGAGACTCTTATGAGTGCATTGAGGGAGAGAAAGCATTCGACAAAGTTCCCAAACTTCTTGGCATTGATATGTAGCATCATTGATTCTGTGACTTCCAGTATTCAGGGAGCAGCTGACCAACAGGGTTGGAAGGATGCCAGTGAGTAGGATGATGTGTGTGACATTGTTCCAGGGTTGAAGGGAGAACCAATTATAGGTGACTCTTCAAGAAATACCCTCCTCGCTAAGAGGGGGTGTTGATGTTTGGGAGCATTGAACAGGTATTTCCACATAAGTATAAGTGTTTAGATGTGTGGAAGTTATCCACATCCTTCTATATTGAGACTTTACTTTAATCAAATGAATTATTAAAGTAAAGTGATTTTATTAATTAGTTGAGTTATATCTAAATAAATTATTTAATTAGCATTAGTGAATTAAATCTTAGCCATTGATCTCAAGTGAGCTGAGAAGTAATATTGGTCATCAATCACTTTGGATATTAGGGTTACATCATAAGTCAATCTTATAAAAGAAAGGCTAGGGTGAAGAATAAGACACTTGAAAGATTAATCGAGAGAGATTGATTTGACACAGAGAGTATTTGATAATTAAGGACTTTGATTCAAATAGATCTTAGATAGGTGGAGAAGGACTTCCATATAGAGATATAGGCCAGAGGAAGAGAGAGAACGGTCGTAAAATAGAAGGATCAACTTTTGTGGACAGTGCATGTATTATAGAATAGGTCATGCAGTCGGCAAGAGTATCAACACTACATTCGCAAAGATAACGCAGGATAGTGCGGATATCAGCGTAATAGTCGCATTGTTATCATATAGGATTGTACAATAGGTTTGGAAATAGATCACCGAGTCAAGTTTTGATGTACTTTGTCTCTTTTCTATTTGGTCCATTTTCACAGTAAGGGATCCCTTATAACCTTTGAAGTTATTTGAATGATAAGGTTGGTTGATGGGAAGAATAAATTTGTGTAGTGTGGTTGAGATTTTGGTTTCTAGTATTACTTTCACTATCTTGATTTGAGTTGAATATTCCAGCATCATTTTCTTTTTTTGTGAGTTGTTAATCGTATTTGTAGTAAGGAAATCACTAGATAACAAGATACCTAGGTTCTAGAGTAAGTATTTCAACACCTCTTCCGTATAATAAGAAATCAATGCAATATTGTTTTTAAAAGATCAATTTCATTCGAGAATTTATTCTTGATTTTTCCAAAACAATCAAACCATTAAAGAAATTGGCACATAAAGACACATAATTTGAATGGAATAAGGAAGAGAAAGAAGCTTTTGAAAATATCAATACTATTATTTCTCAAGAATCAGTCTTACACAACCCTAACATTAGTAAGGATTTCTTCCTATATATTTTTTCCTCTGACCAGTCTTTGTTAAGAACCAAATATCAATATAGCATAGAAAAACCTCAGAA
>CBVK0100940628.1:0-11444 GCA_900067695.1 Picea abies | reverse complement strand
CTCTAAATGATTCAAACCATCAAATGTAGGAAGATTACTTACTTTTGTGCCAATCCAACAAACTAATCTGGTCAATCTGGCACACCTTCGCGTAGAGATTTCATACATTCTATTATGCAAATTTTCCAATGATTCTTCTGAGTCCGACGAGTGTGCACTTTCACTTCTCCAGTTGAGATTTCCATCTGTTGTAGGATTAATGTAATCTTATTGTCTTGCTGTCAGTTTATAGATGTTCTCTAGATCATATGCGCGGTCTTCATGTATGGGTTCTATGTATTTGTGACCATCAGCGGGATCAAGAGGTGTAATGACCTTAAGGCCATTACCCTCGAATTTCATTCTTCTCTTTTTTAGGTCAACAATAGTCAAATTGTTGAAATCCCAATCAATTCCCAACATCGTAGGATATGGAAAACTATCATCAACAATATCAATCACTTCGAAGTCTACAAATGTCCTTACCCCATCGATGTCCACAGGGACATGCTCTAGTATTCCAAAGGGGATTAGCACCTGCTGATTGGCCATCCTGAGCTTGATAGGAGAGTAAATCAATCTAGGATTTCTCATTAGTTCCTGAGTCTGCTTCGTCATAACATTTACTTCTGATCTCAAGTCCAGGACCACATAGTCCATGCCATAGTATCCAATTTGAGCACTAAGGTGCAGTTCCTTGTTTGTCCTCCTTTTCCGAGATACTTGATTCACATATTTACTTAACATATGATCTATTCTTCCAATTTCATACTGTCTTACTAGGTGTTGTACTTCTTGTACAACTCTTTCATATTTAATCAAATTGATACAAGTATACAAGAAGTCCATGAGCTTGCTTGCCTATCTTCCTTGTCTAGCTAGGGAAGGCTGATCAAATGCTGGTGGAATTTCACATTCCCTTACTTTTGTTTGTGCCCTGGATGAAGAAGCATGTTCTCCTACAACTGCTTTCCTTTATTCTTCAAAAGTGTTTTTCTCTCTCCTTGGATCAAACAACTGTGCCTTCTCTACAACTCTTCAGATTCTTGATCGATCTATAGTACTTCCTGGAGTCACCCGATATTTTCCTGTAACAATGCCTCCTCGAGTAATAACAATGACTCTGGGGTCCTCACTGTGAGGTACTACTGATATTAGTTGGACTTGTTGGTTTCCTCCTCATCTTTCTTGAAGTTTAGCTAACGACACTAGACATTCTTCAATAACATGGTCGAACAAATTGCAATAGTTGCAAGTAGTACAAGGGTTCTGACAATCCATTTCCAAATGACCTGGTTGGGTGCAATTATAGAAAATAATATGACCTCGACCTAGACCCATGAATCCTCCTCATCCTCTTCCTCTGAATCCACCATGAGGGTTGAAGTTTCCTCTCCCAGGGGAGTTGAATTGCACATTAGTTCCTTCCTAATGTAATTCTCCTTGAATTCTATATGTATCCCTTGATATTTCATGCATGAGGTCGTAATCCCTATAGTCCTTCTCATCATGCCCCACAGATTTGCAGAATGTACAGTAATGATTGGTGGGTGTCTGGACATATTTCTGCATATAATAACATTCATTAGGGCAACGTCTAGTTCTTCATACCTCACACCAGGGTACATTAGCCTACTTCAAAGGGTTAGGAGCTCCAGATGTCAGGTATTCATTAAATAAGGGACAATGTTCTTTGTCGTGGCCCTCTTATTTACATCTGATACACCATATATCTTCTCTTTTCTCCTTTCCTTTATCTTTCTTCATGTCTTCAACCTGTAAAGATAGACTAGTTAGTTGATTCAAAATATGTCTCATACTTGGGTTGGTTTCTCCTACAGGGGATACTTCTAGTTTCATGGCGATCTCCAATGCTTCATTCTGCGAAGAGACCTTATGTTGCATCAGAGGGCCTCTAATGTGTGGCAAGAGGGAAATGATGAACCATTATTTATGATGCTCATCTAGAATCTGAAAACTTAAATGGTGTGTTAGGGTCTTAAAGCTCTGATCAAATTTCCAAACAGGTTCAATCACCTTCTGCTTGATTTATTTCAACTCTGTAATGCACTGTGACTCCAAATTAGGTTTCTTGAACTTCACACTAAACACAGTCTTGATGTCATTCAGCGGTTTAGGTTGTGCAGATCCTGAAACAAACTTCATGTACTAGCTCAGTGTGTGATCCCTCAAGGTAGTACTAAACTAATCTCTCTTGACAGCTTCATCGGTGACTTTCTTAATTCTCCATGCAACTTCGCATAAGAACCACTACTGGTCAGGATCTTCAGATCCATCTCCTATGAATATGGGTAACCTCATTTCATCTTCCATAGATCTTCCTCAGTTTCTTGATTGAGTATGTGCTAAAATTCTTGTAACAATACTTTGGTTGCTCTAACTACTCTGGTTACTCTGGTTACTTAATGCTGCTAAAACAACATGAGGAGTAATAATACTTACTTCGATAGTAGGCATAGTCCTTGAAGTTTCTGGTTCTTCTCGGTGAAGTTCTTCAGTATCTACTTCTTCTTTTCTTGTGAACTTTGAATACTCTTCGTCTGACCTTCCTACTTCCTCTTCATTGTAGAAATATTCATCTTGATTCAATGGTCCGTAACCCTGCTTAAATAGGTCTGTGAGAGGAACCTTTCTGAACAATCTCCCACTGCACATGTGTCCAACCTCTGCATCACTCTCGCTGTATGAATTCTTGAACATTATATTTAAAATCCAACTGATTACTGTATCTTCAGGATATTCTTCTCGTGCAATAACATTTTAATATTTAGCTTCAAAAAGTGTAGAAACCTCCCTCTAGGCCCCTTAAAGAAATACCTCTATGCTTGACTATATGATTGTACCCTGTCAATAACAAACTGAGTAATGTACCCTCCAATAGTGCTATCAAACTAGATATATACTTCTCTTGACACAACGTTATCGACTCTCTTGACTTTCTTAATCATCGTCATTGTCCAAACCATAGGTGTTCTAGATCTGATCTCAAACTAGGTGTCTTCTAATCCATGCTAACCACCCATATAACTCCTTGTAAATGCGTCCAAAGAAAATCTCATGCACATCAATAAAGATGTACCTTCCCAAGCAATTTTCTGTACTAATGGTAGGGTTCTTGTTCTGGGCTTCGACGAAGTCCTTTTCATGTTCTTCTATACACTTCTGAATCTTTGTCTTTGATGAAAACTATCTTGACATTCCCTCAAGAAGATCCCGATCTCGACAACAGAACCATTTGTTGGCACAGGGGCAGACCCAGGGTTCAACTCTTATAGCGTACCAACAAACCCTAACTATTGTCCCTTTTGGAAACACCTGCGAAGCAGATGCAGTCTCACCTGAAGTAGCAATAGGGGGTTGCAGGACACAGGTGTCTACAACTAGAGGAAATGCAAAGTGATTCCAAAACACAACACAAAACGATCTATATATTCTTTACCACCCTTAATTTTACTCCACGAAGTTATATCGTTGATCTAACAATCATGCAATAATAGTATAACGGCTAACAAATAACACAACATCAACCACAAAGACAATAAGATATACATGGTTCACCCTCTCCCTAGGGCTACGTCCATAGAACTGTGTTTCTTGATATATTACATGAAAACATACGGTTCTCTCTGCGCACTTAGCTGGAGATCTTCTCTCTTTATCTCTTTCTCTTCCCTCCTTGCGTACCCAACTGCAAGGTTGATCTTCGCACCCAATTGAAGATCCAAAATACAGACTCAATATTGCTCTCGACAACAGTAATAGAAACAACAATGACTAAAAACCAATTATCGAACGACAACCATAATAATATGAACGAACCCCGTCCCAGGTCCTCTAGACCTTTATTTATACATTACATGACTCTCATACAACCTTAGACCGAAACCATAATAATATGAACGATCCCCGTCCCAGGTCCTCTAGACCTTTATTTATACATTACATGACTCTCATACAACCTTAGACCGAAGTCTAGGTGTCGCAAACCCTAGATCCAAAACCCTAGATATAAAACCCTAGGTCTACTTGACCCGCATTTTCAAGGCTTCGCCAGTCTGTTCTTCCTCCTTTTCTGTGAGGTGCTCCAAGCATCTGTTGGGGTCTTTTTCCGCTTGCTAAGTTGTCCACGATACATTTTATTTTATGCTTTATCTTCCTTGATCTTCTCTTCCAATGACTAGCTTTTCATTTACTTCGCTTCTTCTTTTCTTCTTCTTTAACCACTTCAACCCTTACTCAGTTACTGTTCCTTCCGCGCAGTCCGTACTTTGCCTTTCTTCTTTAATATTCACTTCCTTCCATAACCAAGGGCCAACAGGGTCATTTTGACATAATGAACTCTCTCGACAGATTCCTCACTCTTTCCTCTAGTGATATCATGGCTAGTACTTCAAGGCTTCACCCCCACAATCAATTATTGACAATCTAAACAATAATACATTTAAATTGTTCACATGCCATAGCATGGTAATCATAATTAATGATTAACTACATGATGGGGGAAACATGGGTATTACAGTGGGTGTCATGGGAAATCATACAACCACCATGATAGCCGCATCAAATGACCTATTCATGGTTAGAAATTGCATGCTAAATTTATTTTATAAACAAAAAACTAGAGAGAGTTTTATTTTGAAAATATATACACTTTATAGCTATGAGAAAAGCAAGGCATGTTGTAATCGTATTAACATTCATGAATGTGTTGTATAGTTCCATACAAACAAATGTTGTAATGAAGTGAATGTGTTGGTTAGTTACATGGTAGAACTCGAAGGTTCCTCACACGTGGAAACATGACTTGCATTTTGAAACAATAGAGAAATAACATATAAAATATCACCACTATAACATAAATTAGTCCATTTGAAAGTCCTTACCAAGTTTACCGAGTCTAGTGTCAAAGTATTCAAGGGCATAAAGGAGTTTATCCCATAGTGAAGGTAAAGGCATCATAGGAATAAACCAAGCAGACAGAGGATGGTTGTTTTTATTAGCTACTGTATATCATGATCTACACTCATTTGTAGAATTGCCCATGTGGATTGATGGATGGTTGCATCATCAAAAGAGATGCAAACAAAATTTGAATTGTGTACAATTATAATTATAAATTCTCTTTTTTGCAGGGAGTGAAATTCCTTTGAATTATACAATGACCTATGTTGAGAGACGATGCAAGGAGATATTCATGACAAACTCCATACTAGTGTAGATCGTTGCAACTAGGTACATAGTCCTTGCTGCCATTTCCAATGCGGAAATTTCCCATATGTTTCCTAACACAATGAGATGGTACTATGTCCCAAGTCCTTATGTGTTTTTCCCTTTTCTAGCATTTTTCAATGCACGTGGTATGAGCCTAACCTATCAGAACTTGGTCATTTCATTAATTTACAATTTACCATATATGCTTTAATAGTTGATACAATGTGAATTGTCCATATGTGGATTAATGGATGGTTGCATCATGAAAAGAGACATAGAAGGAATTTCAATTTTGTACAATTATAATTATAAATTCTCTTTTTTGCAAGGAGTGATACTCCTCTGAATGATGCAATGACCTACTATGAGAGACAACATAAGGAGATATTCATGACAAACTGCATACCAATGTGGATCGTTGCAACCAGGTACATAATCCTTGCTATCATATCTACAGTGGCAATTTCCCATATGTTTCCTAACACAATGAGATGGTACTATGTCCTAATTGCTTATATGTTTGTCCCTTTTCTGGCATTCTCCAATGCACATGGGACGAGCCTAGCTAGTCAGAATTTGGTCCACAATCATGCCAAGGTTTTCTTGTTCATGTTGGTAGCATGGGCAAGGGTCATGATGGGAATTACAATGCAAAATACCTGCCATGAATTTGGAGGAAGAACATAAGAATCTACTGTGATCAAGACTATTGTTATTGTAAGTAGAGAATTCATAGGTATTTGTTGTTTCATTAGCCTTGTCTATGATGTGTTTTATCCAAATGCTTCAACTGTCTATGTCCATGTCTATGAATTTTCTTCACTCAGGGTGCTTTTTTATCTGCATATGAATCAATAGGGAATCAATATCTTTACTCCACTTTAGGTGTTATTCAATCTGCATATGAATCCATAGGGAATTTGTTTCTTGGGTTGAGATAAATACCCACATTTTAACTGTGAATTATTAAGATGGTGATGGGGATCTTGTGGATAGGCCATTTGTCTGCAACATTGTCCATCCAAACTATTTTATGTCTCCATCCACAACAAACGCAAGCCACTCAGGGTGCTTTTTTATCTGCATATGAATCAATAGGGAATCAATATCTTTACTCCACTTTAGGTGTTATTCAATCTGCATATGAATCCATAGGGAATTTGTTTCTTGGGTTGAGATAAATACCCACATTTTAACTGTGAATTATTAAGATGGTGATGGGGATCTTGTGGATAGGCCATTTGTCTGCAACATTGTCCATCCAAACTATTTTATGTCCCCATCCACAACAAACGCAAGCCATACAATGTATTATATGTCAATCCACAACAAATGTAGGTGGAAGAGCAGGTGCGTGGAAGATGCATAGAAGGAGCAGTGGTTTAATTCATCGATCAAATCACTAGCAGGAGGAATTAAATGGAAGTGAAATCGCTAGTAGGAGGCATTAAATGGAAGTTTAATGCATGGTGATATTATTGAGAATTACGTAGTTGATTGCAAAAAAGTATTTATTTCAAACACATTGGGATGAGAAAAGCACGTAATAAGACTTCAAATTCTTTCACCAATAAGATATTAGATAAATGATACTTTGAATTCAATTTAAATCAATATTTTTTAAACTTTTGGTTAAAGGGATGCATATTTTAGGGTCAACCATCAACTAAGAGGTAGTGAATGTTAACTCAATGTTGTATACCATGTCTGTCGGCATGTATAATAAGGCTCATGGAAAAGCCACATCGTATGGTTAAGGGTTGTACGTCGTGAAGAGTTCATAGCGCCCATTGGTAATCTGTGTCAAGAATGGAAGATGAATTCCTTGTTAAAAAGATCAAATAGGTGGATAACTTGCATTGGTGACACTTGAAACCTCTAATCACTCCCTCTTTACTCTGTGATACACTTATAAAAAAGTCTATTCACCTACTCATGTGTAACTATGATAACATTTGTTATCATGGTATTACTATGTTTTGTTTTCAAATTTGATACATGAATTCAATGATAGTGAATCTTGTGTGTGAATTTATAGTTCAACATTGTGGTCTTGCTTTACAGGAAAAATTATACTCAGTGAAAAGCCAAGTCAATTTTAAAAATTTTGTATCACTCAATTTTGATACAATATCCTCCTTTCTATGTACAACACATTTACATTTAATTCCCTTTGGCACTCACTTCACCCACTTTGAGAGTATGCAAGTAAATATAATACAATGGACACAACTTGTAATATATCGGTTTGACCCTTTTGAATACTTTGTATTTTATTTATGAAATTAATAAAAGAACATGACCAAGGTCGACAGAGCATGAGTGTCTAAAGGGGCTATGATACCACAATAGGGAAAAGGTGAGGGGGTCTAAGGGGATTTTGTGCCTAAAAACATCTATCTTATGTTACCTTGAACATTCACTCATTCAAAATTTAAGTTTGCAAAGTTAAAAGAGGTTAAGATGAGTGGAGGAAACAAATTCCTCAATCTAAGGGCCATCATTTCCTAAAAATTAGCAAGTTGTCTTCTCTACATTCTTGGAACTAGGAAGAGTTGAATTAGGGCTCTCTTGCCATATTTTACTAATTCAACAAGAAGGAAAATTCAAAGGGGAAAGGAGAGATAATTTTTTAAAAGTGAAAAAGGAGAGTTCTTATTGAAAAAAGAAGCCTACTATAGAATGTGATAGAACAACCATGAAATGAAGCCATGATAACTCTGGGAAAAGCCAAGAACCAAGATAATTTATGGTGAAGTTGAATGGCAACAACTTGGACCTTTCCATGCATACATTGAATAGCACTAAAGGGAGGATACTTATGAGGGACTATTGAGTAGAGAATAAAGACTGATTTGTGTTGTGAGGGCATGTATTATGGATGCCCAGGGCTACTCTATCTTCAAAAATTCAGTAGTGAAATATCACTTTAGTAGTCTTCTTTCCTTTTGAATTTAAAAACTAGTCTAAGTACTATGCATTACTTTTTCTCCCTAGTGTTATCATAGCTTGGATAGGAGGTAGTGTCCATAGCGAACTAACTATGGTTGGGTAGAAACCGCTTGCTTTGTCCGTTGTCTGGTCTGCATATTTCAAACAGATAAGTTTCATCTCTATATCTCTAGTAATACCCTCTATTCATGCAATGATATGTGTGGTCGATACTGTTATATATTTACTAAAGAAAAATCAATTTAAAAGTTTGTTTGTGGGTTTGTATGACCCCTATGATGCACAAATCCTCACGTCATCATTGACTGTAATAATTATACTTTATGTGTACATATGTCCTCCGAATTTTCCTTAAACCACTCGTTCCCGTGCATTTTTTGCGTTCTTTTCAGGTATGTGTCCGGGGATTTCTATGACTTTTCTTGGGGTTTAACATTGTTAATTGAAGTAGAAAACCGTGAGAAAACCTATGTTGAACTACATAGGCCTTAAAGGTTTCTATTTGCATGGTTTTGTTTAGACGTTTGAGGAACATTAGCTAGATTCCAAGACAAACTGCTTGTATAAACCACTCTGTGGAAATAATTATACAAAGAAAATGACCCAACACGACAATTTTGGCATTTGGTCTGTTAGAACCAACTGGTTATTTGATATCAATAATGTTGGGTTTGTTATGGTTTATATTGGTTCTCCTAATCACATTATTTATATTGCATACTACTATTTATTGACAAAGTTGTATTTAATTTTATTTTCTATTACTTAGGTGTTGGAAATACATCTTTACTTTTGTAAAATTGGGTTAATTTTATCATAACCACATTGCCAATTATTTTGGTTCATTTTACTTATTGTCAATCCAATCACATTAGTGACCTGGCATATTGTTATTTCCTAGTGTTGAGGGTAAAAGTTATGCTCTCTGAATCTTTACAGGTATGAACATGGAGCATTGCTCTGTTTTCTCCCATAATCTAAAAATTTCTATCAAATACTGGAAACAATGGCCAAACAATCTGTCCCATTAATAAATGTCAGGTATAAACCTGGATCATTGCTCTGTTTTCTCCCATAATCTAAAAATTTCTATCAAATGTTGGAAACAACGGCCAAACAATTTTTTCCATCAAGAAATCTTTCATAGATTTATATGTATAACACAAGAAAGAATGTTTGGCTGTAGCTATGATGCCAAAGATACATGCACCTGCATCACATTACCTTTTTGTCTTAACCTTGTTTGTATGCTATTCAAATTTTAGAGAAACCATGCCTCTGTGATTTAATTTTAAGATATATTGCACCTTGGTAAGTCAATCATCTCTTTTAACTTTTGTTTTCATCCTTTTGCATATGTGATTAATTTGATTTGCTTGGACCTTTGCATTCTAGATTGTTACCTTGCTGGTTGGTTTATTGGTTACTTTGACATATTAACTAGAATGTTGACAATGAAAACATGGTTCACTACAATCATTTTTTGAGAATCATGGCTATTCAAAGAGTCCAAAACATTATTGTATATGAACTTTATATTAATAAATGTGCTTGTAAGTATTCAAGGGTTGCCATTGTGCATAGGTTATCTTACCCACAGTGGCTAGCTCATTTATATTTTTGCAGGGTTCATAGTTTCTAGTTTAGAAATAAAGTTCAGTCAGAGTCCATAAGCCTTGTCAAGGGTGTAGAAAAGTCCATTTCAGAACATGTGCTTAGTGTGAATTCCAACAAACTTGTGAAGCTAAGGAACAATAGTCTATTTGTTGCAGTTGCAAGAATTATAAGTCATTTGGATAAGATGTTTTCATACAATTTGAACAGAGTGACCTGTGTCTCCTTATGGTTGTTGTACCTTTAGATCTTGTCCAGAGGTTTGGTTATGAGATGACCTCAAATTTCCCTTATGCGGTGATCATACTTGGTGTACTATATTTGCTTTCTCTGTTGATATCATTGTTATACTTCCTCATCAAGAATCTCATGGTTGATATGCATATTGTGGATAAACAAGCTTTATCAAAAACTACAATAGAAGTTGTTATTGAAACCCAAGTCATAATGGGGACCCAAACGCAAAATTTTACTACATAAGGGCATGTTATAAGTGGTATCAGATCTCAGTTACAACACTAGGGGCTGTATATGCTCAAGAGAAATGAATAATAGTGTTTTTGGTGTTCATCCTTTGAAAAAGATAACCATCTTCTTCGTTGCTTAATATTTCTTATTAATTGTTTGCACTAGAAGGTGTAGCTATCTGCAGGGTAGTGCATTTCAATCTCGCAAAAAGATATTAGTAAGGTCTATGCTTGCCTAGCATTACACAGTTTTATTCATGTGTATGTTTCCTGGCTATGGTGTGGTAAATGGAATTACATGGTTCAAGTGATTTGCATTATGTTGTGACGAATACAGGTACCGATATGAGAAGGAGATATTATGTGAATGTAAAATCTCAGAGGGACACCAAGATGCAACTTGGTTTCCAACCAATCATCTACCTAGTAGATGATAAAGGGTGAAAGAATGGCATTTCTCTATATCCCAAAAATCTTCTTTGAAAAATTTAACAAAAATGCTTCCCTGTCTAAATTCTATTACTTGAAGATGAATTATAGTTCTCATTTGTGCAAACGTATGGGAGGATAAACAGAATCTTTACTAAATAGCCCTGTAGCAATCCATTCATTCACAGTCTTCACCCATGTACTAATCCAGCCAGCATGTATGATGATGCAGGAGCATCTCTTCACGTCAGTCAGTCAGCCAGCCAGCCAGCCACGTCAGCACGTGCATTCAAGGGAGAAGCTCTCGTTTTCAATTTTGAAATTGAATGTAATTAAATGTTTTAGGCTATTGAGCCATGAGGCCTTGCTTTGCATAGGCATAGAAGTAGGTAGGCCTTTAATGTTTGAAGGATGAGATCTAGATCCAATTTGTGGACTAGACAACCCATTCAATGTAATTGAATAGGGTAGGTGAGGTTGGAGGGAAGAGCTCTAAGAGCCCCCTCATGTAAAATATCTTGGCATTGTATCTCATTTTGGTAAGTCGAGAGAGTAGAAGAGCAAGAGTCGAGAATCTGTTAAAGTCTGAGCTCGAGAACACCCTTGTAAACAGACATTTTATTAATACAAACCAGAGTAGTTTTTCCTGCATGAATTCTGTGTTGTGTGAATGTCTTTTGAGTGTTCATGCCTTTGTGTTTTGTTTATGCTGTAGATGTATGCTGTAGGTTTGCATTTGCAGGGAGTTGTTTGATTTTCAGGCTTGAGAGG
>CBVK0100940627.1:0-10360 GCA_900067695.1 Picea abies | reverse complement strand
TCGTGAGATTGCGAGTTGCGACAAGTGCCTTCGGGAATAGGCCTTGGTCATAGCGCTGTGGTCGCTTGGGAAAGGTGGAGCTCGCGCCTAGTGTTGTTCGCATAGGGGAGCTTCCGAAAGGACCTGTGGATCGATAACTGGAGATTCCAGCAGGGAGTTAAAAAGAGCCGCTTCGGCTCATAAAAGAAACTGAACGATCCTTAAGACCGGGAAGTTGTGCAGAGACTCTGTCGAGACAGAGGTGGCGTCTGCAACATATGATCTACTTGAGAGCAGAACAATAGTGGTCATCTAGATTATACAATATATTGATTGTTTTCTTCAGCAGTTCCAAATATATAGGTTAAGAAAAATAAGAAATGGATAGTCAGCATATGTTCTGATCATGGTCCTGTCTTTTTCCAGTAGAAAAGATCTAATTGTTTCAAAATAAGCATGTAGCCAATGTGTAGGCACTCACTTTTGCATCATTTGGTGCAAGTTCCAACCGATCAATAGCATACCAAAGTACATGGCTTCCATGGAGAAAATAAAATGGAAAAATCCATAGCTACATGGAACATCATCCCTTGCATCGACTTCATCTTGCTGAAAACTGCAATCTACGTAAAATTTTAGTATGAATGAAGATACCCATTGCTATATGCCTACCCACAACATTATTCTAATGCTTTAGAATAAATTATAAATGCATGGAGCTTAGTGCCAAAAGGTAGAAAATGTGGTATAGCTTATTTAAAAAGATTTTGAATCAATGTGTATTAAAAACATTACTATTGTTGTTGCAAGCATCACAATTATAAAACTTTGCATGCAAGTGAAATACAAGCATTAGGTATCCAGACACAAGTTGATTATTATCATAGATATTATCAGGTATGAGTTGATGACTGTACTAAAAACAAGTTCTAGATCAGGTAGGAATGTGCATCTACACACCTACATAATGACTTAAATCAGATAATCTTCACACCTACATAATGACTTAAATCAGATAATCTTAGCTGTTAATCACTCTAGTTTTTTTTGCTAATAGAAATTCACTGGAATATAATTGAAACACTAAATCGCTAGATTTTTGGAGACAATAGAAAATGGTTACAAACTTTAGCTTTAATCAATCCTTTTCTTTGTAGTTTCAATAGAAATCTCAGGTTCATAAATTTTGTATAATGGACAACGTATGCCACCATTCATAGTACATACAATTTGAACATGAAACCTGTGTTGACTAATACGGAATACTTTAATAACCCTTATCTTTCAGTTATGTGTTTATTTTCTATTTTTTCCATGGATGTCACTGCAGAGAAATAAGCAGCATTCTTTTGCTCTTTCATAAAAAGAAAACTAGTATTTTTGGTGGAGCTTAGCTTAATGAACAATCTCATTGTGAGCATTAGGAATGGATGGCAATGTTTGGTATTTTTTGGTAATTTAATTATTGACATGATATTAGTGGGACTTGATAAGGAGGCATGCTTATCAATTTGGAAGATTTATAGTTCTAATAACTTTCAAAGTTTGTGTGTCAAGCTTGGGTCAAGCTTTGTTGTTTGTTAGGTCCAACCATACATTGTGAAACTAATCGAGGCCCTGAGCTTTCCCAAAAGTTTAAAATAAAGAGCTATTTTATCTCTATCACAATTTGGTTGTCAGAATTCTATGAAGCATCCTTGTAAAGTGCATACATGGGAAAATATTCTGGATAAACTTGGTATTTGGAAGCTGCAATACCATGTTGAATGCCAATAGTGTTGGGTATTCTACTCTTTTATCTATGTGATGCTTCAAATATTGATAAACATTATTGATGATATATCAAGATCTACCAGTTATATTCAGCCATGCAAAGCAATATTGAATTTGACTATTGCTAAAATGGAAATTTCTTTGAAAATTGCATTTTCAATATTAACCAATCTAAAAAGGAACTGCAAAAGAAATGGACACCAATATCTATTGTAAAAGGAAAATTGGTAGGGTAGATGCATTTGAGACGGGGCAAACATCTATCTTAAAAGGAAAAAAAAGAAGTATTTTGACAACAAAAATGGTTAGTGAAGATTCTTTGGCATGATAGTTGGGAGATCATATCACCTTAGCTAAGGAATGTGTTGTAATTGCAAAGGAAAATAATAATTTACAACTTGCATGGGAGTTAAGTTCCCAAATCAAAAGTTGTCTACTATTTCTTTCCAAAGCAGCTATTAGAGGACATCCTGTCACAAAAGTGGAAGTAGAGCCTACTATTCGAGATTTGCAATCACCGATTATTAGGACAAAGAGCTCCATTGTGACAGTGCAATAATGATCATGAAACTGAAGGCTCATATACAAGCGCTGTAAGAACATGGAAGTGTAACTACGATACAGAGCACAACTTTTGGACAGCTAGCTGCAGAAGAAGTTCCAAAGGGTCTTTACTACTTAGAAGTAAAGTTGACAATGTAATACTCCAATGGTTCTAACATCCAAAAGTTCATAAATGATTGGAAAATTTCTCCAAGATTCACATAATCAAGTAACATCAAGAGATACTGATGGCAACTACGTAGGTATGAAAATTAATAATAGCATGTGATCTAAAGGAATTGGGTAAGGATTCCTTGAGACATGTTTTATATTTATAAATGATGTATTCATGGTTGAATGCATGTGTGTCATTGATACAAGTGGGGTATGGTAGAGGAAGAAACCTTTCGAATGCAAAAATGGTTAGAATCTTTGCAGTGCATTCTTGAAATTTGTATGTTATGTTGATATGACTTATGGATTGTTGTAAATGTTGCAATGCAAAAATGGTTAGAATCTTTGCAGTGCATTAGTGTAATTTGTATGTTATGTTGATATGACTTATGGATTGTTGTAAATGTTGCAATGAAAGAATTATATGCATGAATACTTAAAGGCCTAGTAAATGGTAAAATAATTTCAATTAGAGGTATATTATTGTGTCAATGCATCTATTATTCTATTTTCATGTTAACATATGGTGTTGTTGGAAATAATAAATACAACTATATTTGTTTCAACAATTATTATTTTATTTATCATTTAACCAACTTAATCCAAGGGAAGTTAATGGTTTAAGTATAAAAAATTATAAACATATGTAGAATGTCAAAGGTATAACATATAAACATTAACAATGCTTGAAAGAGCAAGGATAAGAAAGAGGAAATATCGAGTCTAAATTAGTTAGAATTCATGGGAAACTGGGAAGTTATTTCTTTTATTACTTTGGTTAATCTCCTATGTGTTTCTAGGAAGAGATTTGTAGCATCCCCAACTCCAAGCTAGGCCATGCCACACAAGGTTTTTCCTCTCTGATACCATTTAATTAATTAAATTCCATGCATATGAACACAAATATGCAGTCCTAACAACATATACACATGCATAGATATACATAATTAATTCACAATAGATTTAACTTAATTAAATACACAATGAAAAATAAGAAACACATGAAAGAAACTTATATTTTGATAAAAGTTCACCAACTGGCTACAGACCTCATACATTCCTCTCAGCCATAGATTCTACTGCTCATAAACTCTCAATAGTAGGTCACCTCCGAGCTAAGGCTAGAAACTCGACCAGGGCAAAGGCTTCTTAAGTCAGACTAAGGTGTAAAAGACATCATAATTAAGCTCAGGCCAAGGTGTCGATCCTAGCAACCATTCTCAATTCACATCCTTTCATTCCCCATAGCATGTGCTACCCCATGAAGTGTACCCCTTCTTTGCTTATCAGTCCTTTGGTTGTCCCATTTCCCTTCCAAGGCTTCAACAACAAGCCGAAACTTAGGATAAAATATATCACATAATTTAGACTTTAGGAATTATTATATCACATAACGACCCATAACTCACTTTAACAAGTCAAGCATTCTTCCTACAGGGGTGGGGAAAATATTGGATAATATGTATTCTTCCCACGGGGGTGGGGGAAATATTAGATAATATGTAATACACATTATCTAATATTTTCCCCACTCCCACCCTCATATTACATATTATCTAATATTGCTCACACCCCACCCTCATATATGAGGGTGGGGTGCGGGAAATATTAGATAATACTTTTTATGCCATATACTTATGTGATTGGAACTTTTATTGATGCTTATATTTAGGTATTTATAAAATATTTTATGATTAATGATATGCCTCGATAAATGTTTGTTTTAACCACTTAAATAAATCCTAATTGTCCTTTTATAACTTTTGTATTTGAATAATACTTAATAATATGTAAAATTTAAAGTTCACTATATAATTAAATGTTAATAATGATTTTACACATAAAAATACATTGAACCCTCACTCCACCATTTTCAAATATTTGATTATGATGCCAAAGTCCATAAATGTTGTTCATTCTTTGAAGTACAATTACAACCCATAATAATGTTTTAACCTCCACCATTTTCAAATATATAATTATGATGTCTAAGTCCATAAATTTAACCTCCACCATTTTCAAATACATGATTATGATGCCTAAGTCCATAAATTTGGTCATTCTTTAAAATACAATTACAACTCATCAATAATGTTTTAACCACTGTAAATAAAGCACATTCCATATAATTGTCCTTTATATATTAATATTAAGGAATACTCACATCTACAAAATGTTTAAAATCCACTAAATAGTTGAATAATGATTATGCACATAGGGAATACATGAAACCCTCATCCCAGGGAAGTCCATTATTTTCATATACATAATTATAATGCCATCATTATATTTGAGATAAAATTAAAATGAATAAAATGTGAACTTAGTGCATACTCCACTTCATAATTTAATTAAATTGAAAATGGAATGAAAATTTAAATAATTTAATTAAATTGAAAATGGAATAAAAATTTAATATTTCCATGTAACCAAAATCCAAAACTACTCCAAAACAAAATTGAATTGAAAATGGAATGGAAATTTAAATGATTTAATTAAATTGAAAATGAAATGAAAATTTAATATTTCCATGTAACCAAAATCCAAAACTACTCCAAAACAAAAATGCTAGATGTACATCAAAATCGAATCTTTAATTTAAAGAAAAGACATTATAGAACCAACAAATTTATAAAACACATTATCTTCTTTTCTTGATTGTCTCCACATGTGCTAATCAACTTTATAGCAACTTTACATGTGGAGTGATTTGGTATGGTTTTAGTTACACATGATTCAGGTCAATTTGGTATAGTTGGAGATGGAAATATATGTGTAATAAAATCAACATAGTGGATGTGGTCCACCTAAACCAATCACTTACTACTAACAAAAAAACAAATTCGTTGTATTGAGTGTAGTTCATCTAGGGACAACTTTTGTGCATAAAAAGGGGATAAGGACAACAAAACAATACAATTGGGAATGGATTGGGTTGGCTTCAAGTGTGGGGGAAGAGCCATTCTTCTAGAAGCCACGAGGGAAGAGCCATTCTTCTAGAAGCCACGAGGATTATAATGCATGCAAAAGGGGAAAACAAGGATTAGTGTTTATTGTGGACAAGGCCCACTTCAATAATAACAAAAACCAAATCATCTACCTACTTTAGGGAGCAAACCACCAAGCACCCCCTTACTTAAATACAATGTTCTCACCAACCATCCCTATCGAAAGCAATGAAATGTAATAATATTGTACGTTTCTATCCGTTGTTGCCCTTCCCAACTCTTCTCACCCACGTCTATGCACTTCGTTTACGGAACCGTTTCAAAAGGTGGTGATGCTCAAATGTCAACATCGCCACCAAAAAATCCATTTCTTAAACAATTGTTTGGGGAGCTACATATTAAAGTGAGTGAGAGGGGCATGTTTGAATCCGAATTAATGAATGGTTATAACATTTAGTATCTGCAAGTTAATTTGGTAATTAATGAGGGTTAGTAAACTATGTAAAAAACAATGCAATGTAAAATTGAATGAAATAAAAATAGAGGAAAAAAATGAATTATTAAAAAAAAAATAGAGTAGGAGAAGAGAATAGGATTAGGAGTAAGAAATGAAACGTTGGGTTTATTGGCCTTCCCAATACCCCAACTCTCCTTGTTTCCTCTTGTAATCTCATTTTTTATGGGTCTTTTGGCCAAGGAGATGAGGGAGATGGACATGTAACGTCCTTAGTTACCAGTAGATCTGAAAATCTGCTTAGAAACCACAAGGTAATGTGCTCAGTCCCAAGCTAAGTTGCGCTACATAATTTTTCTTCTCTGAAACTAATTCTAACAGCATAAATATCTCATAAAAACAAGTTGTGCATACAACCCTCCTTGTACCGCGCGCGCGTCGTCTGTTTCTCATTTGTGTGCACAGAACTATTTCCCAACGCACACAATAATTATTTTTGGGTGCGCGTGGTGATTTAAGCTTCATGCTGGAAACTCAAGACCATTGCTATGAAAATTAATCTAACAGTTAGCATTTATTAATTGCCATGTCCTACATATGCAACAATTATGCAAAACTAACAATAATATGCACAGGCATGCATAATTACGTACAAGTTCAGCAAACCGAAATAATTTAATCATAAACACGATAAGCAACATATAAACACACATAAAAGAGCACTTATCTTTTGTTATAAATCACCAACTGTGTGCAGACCTTAGACATTCCTCTTAGTCATAGACTATGATGTTCATACACTCTCAACAATAGGTCACCCTTGAGCTGGGGCTATGACTCCACCAAGGCAAAGGCTCCTAAGCCAACTAAGGTTTGACAAAAGCTCAATAAATAATAGGCTCAACAATACACTCTAGCAGTAATTCACAACTCAGAGCCTCTCATTCCCCACAACTTGTCCCACCCAAGGAAATGTACCCCCTTATCGTCTCAACAATCCTTTAGGTTATCCCACTTCCCTTCTTGGGCTCTCAATAAGCCGGCCAAGAAGTCTCAGAGCTCTATAGCACTTGGAACTGACAGTTTCTCAAGGATTTACAATACCCACTAGCCCACACACGAGAAAACTATTCCCAACAACTCTCTCACCAAGAGAGAATGCTTCATAGGCATGATAATCTGCTTCTTCAACCCAAACCACCAAGGATTTACTGGTTAACGGACAACTCCAGCTTGTTCTCACACTCTCCATCCAAGGTACCAATAAATGTTAGGATGAGTGAACAATTGTAAGAATGTTGAATGAATGGAAAATATGCTAAGTTCCCCACATTATATTGCATTTTCCTATATTGACACTTGTCACTCCAGAAAATTCCTTGGCTCCACTTGGTAGTCCATTCATCTCACTTGGGAACTTATGATAAAATTATAACATAAAGCTTATGACTTATGAATAATATTATTTTATTCTTTGGCTTAAGCCCCCATGACTTAGCCCATTTTTCTTAACCCCCTTTCCCTCTTGTGGAGTCATATCCCCTCATACTCTTTTGTTTGATTGGTCTGTAGCAGTGATGCATTTTATTAATAAAAACAATGTGATTACATAATACATTTGTTTAAGTATGTTGGCCTAAATCACACAGGCACTCTGGCCTCAAAATGTATATATATACAAAGACCCTCTGGCCCAAAACATCTCAACTCACCAGCCTAGAAAACATATGTACATTTACAACTTGGGGTTCATCCTAAGAGTATTACATACCCTTCCCCCTTATTTATGTATTGTCCTCAGTGTATTATATACACATGTACAATAAAAAAATCTTCAAAAAGATGCAGGTACTCTTCTCGCATGGCATCCCCGGGACTATAACAGGTCCAATGGACCTTTATTCGTTCTATTGCTCAATTCCAGAGTAGCTTGACTTTCTAGTCGAATATGCACATCGACTAAACTTGAAAGTCTCCTTCTTGATCCACCTATATCACATTCCAATCAATTACATGATTAACATCATGCACATACTTTTTAAGCAAAGATACATGAAACACATTATGTATGCACATGGATGCAGGCGGTACACGCATGTATGCAACAAGACCAATCATTTCCAGGATCTCAATGGTCCACAATATCTTGTTTCCAGCTTTGGATATCTCCCCAATTTTAGTGAACTCTTCTTAGCCTTCACTTTTAAGAAGACATGCTCGTCCACTTTAAACTCTTTGTGCGTTATGCCTTTGTCTGCATAATTTTTCTACCTGTGTTGAGCAACCTTTAAATTCTGCTTTATTTTTACCATATGCTCTTCCATTTCTCTGAGCAATTATGGCCCAACCACTACTTTGTCTGTTGGGTCTTCCCAACTCACCGATGTGTTGCACTTTCGGCCATATAATGCTTCAAATGGGTTAATATTCAAAGATGTTTGATCCCCATTATTATAAGCAAACTCAACTAGATGTAGATAATCTTCCCATTTGATGGTTTTCCATGACATACATTCTTAGCATATCCTCAATCCCCTGATTAACCCTTTCCGTTTTCCCATTTGATTATGGGTGATAAATTGTGCTAAAACTCATATTTGTCCCAAATCCTTTGAATATTCCCTTCCAAAAATTGGATGTGAACTTGAGATCTCTGTCAGAAACAATTTCCTTAGGCACGCCATGTATCCTGACAATTTCTCTCATATAAATTTCTACAATGTTAGCATCCTCATGTGTTAGCTTTACCAGAATAAAATGAGCAACTTTAGTAAGCTTATCCACCACCACCATGGTGGAATCATGTTGCTTCGTTGTTCTGGGCACCTTGGTGATGAAATCAATTGTCACCACTTCCCATTTCCATTTTGGAATGGGAAATGGTTGGAATAAACCAGTTTGCTCAACCTTTACCTTCTGATAATCTAGACATCTGAAAATATATTCAACCACCTCTCTCTTCATGCATGGCCAAAAATATTGACTTTTGATAGTTGCAATTGTTTTTTGGTAACCTGGGTGCCCAATATAAGATAGATTATGCATCTCTTTAAGTACCCTATTTTTCATCTCTTGAGATTTTGGTACATATACTCTGCCCCTGTACATGAGGATTCCATCCTCTCTCAACTCATAAACCTCAATTTTCTACTGAGAAATACCTTGCTGTAATTTCCCTTTTATTTCCAAATAATGTTGATCTGATTTTGCAGCTACCATTTTTTTTTTCTTTTAAATCAAATTTGCACATGCTAATGGTTGTAGCACGCATATCATGCACCCTCCTGCTGAGTGCATCAACCACCTTATTCTCCTTTCCTTTAATATGCCTTATTTCAAAGTAAAAGTCACTAAGAAATTCCAAACATCTGATTTGCCTAACATTCAAAGTCGGTTGTCCAAACAAATATTTCAGGCTACTATGGTCTGTCCTCAACTCAATTTATTTCCCCATAAGATAATGCCTCCACATCTTTAAGGTATGAATTATGGTTTCCAATTCTAAATAATGAGTGACATAGTTCCTTTCATGTTCTTTTAGCTTCCTTAACTCATAGCATATCACATGCCCATTTTGACTAAGGACTCCTCCAAACCCTTCCTTGCATGCATCAGTGCACACAATGAAATATTCATTTAGATGAACAACCTTCAAGATTGGTGCACTTGTCAACATATTCTTCAAGTGTTGAAATCTTTCTTCACATTCATGAGTCCACTCGAACTTTACACCCTTCTTTTGCAAAGAAGTGATTGGGTGTGCAATTCTTGTTCAACAACACAAGTATTTCAACAAAAGATGAACACCTTAAGTAACCACTCACACAACTGGATCAAAGATCAACACAATAATTTTTTGACATAGTAAAACCCTACGAGGAAACATCCACGGCCCTAGAAAACGTTGTTACAACAAATTTTGCCTCACCCCATGCAACTTGTTGGATGGTCTTTCCATTTTCCTATGCAGACTTGAAGTCCTCTTTTGTACCTTCCAGAGCAAAAAAATAACATTTTTCCACATATACACGCCATATCAATTAGACAACAAGTGTATATGCAGGTTTCTCCACTACATCCCAAGTACATCGGGTTTGGTGCTCAAAATTAAAAATTATGTCTGGTTTACATGCCATGTCATGAGATCCATGATCCTTGACCTTCCATATACTGGAAACACTCTGACTCGACCCTTCAGTTCTATTTGAAGGCTATACATTGATCCATATCCAAGCCTTTGGGAGGGAAATTAAACTTTGAGAGAAAACACACTCTGGAGAGCTTTCATTTCATATTGACTCTGCATTCCTCTATCCTTGAAATTCTAAACTCATTGTTCAACCCCCAAGCTCTTCCTTTTTTGTGATGGAGAACCTCATTGTCTCCTTTATATGAGCTTGCCTTTAGTGAAGGATTGAAGTGGTGGAGGCCCAGCTGAAGGGACTTAGTTTCTCGGTTTCGATATGTGTCGTTACAGAAGTTTGTCACC
>CBVK0100940622.1:0-12754 GCA_900067695.1 Picea abies | reverse complement strand
ATTGATGCCCATGAATGTTTTCTTTCTTGTATGCATTTGCTTTGTATATGCTGTGCATGTGATTTCATTTTTCGAAACTGAAGTCTGAAAGGGAGATGGAATGAGTTTCAATTGTTTCTCTATCTGAGCCAGGAGATTCCTGTAAGGTGCGCAGTTGAATTCATCCACATAGAGTGTGTTGATGGAGGCTCAGTAGTCTAACTCTTGTTTTGATTTGCCCAGAAGTTGATTTGGGTTATTGAAGCTGTGCAAGGAGTGCACAGGCTGAAGAAAGGAGTCTCAGAGTTGCGATTCTGAGCAAATTAGATAAAGACTGCTGCTACAGGAAGTGCGCAGAGTTGGAAGGATTCAACACTTGGGGAGTTGTTGAATGATTTCCGCAAGGAGTGCGTGCAACCAATTCTCATAAGGACTTGTGAAGTCGAGAATAAGATCAGGAGGAATAAGCCTTCAATATCATGGAAGGATAAGTGCAGGGAGCTGCTGTTGAAACCCTGAGAGAACCACCATAGGTTGGCGAAAGGGTAAACAAGTCTTCGTGGAGGAAGCATTTGTTCTCTCGTAGGAAACATCCAGGTTAGAACGGATGGTTGAAATCCTCTCGGAGGTTCCACAAAGTCCTGTGTGCCGTCAGATCTTGTGGAGGTACAGGGAGGTTATGACGAGGACAACCGAGTGTTTGGAGCTCAGGAGGGAGCAGAGCCATCGATCCGAGGCGAAGGGAACCATTGGATCTGCACGTGACATCGCATATCAGGGATTCGTGAGGGGAAGTCCCAAGTTGGTGCAACAAATATTGCGATATCGCGAGGAGCGATATTCCAATAGGCTCAGAACTGTCGATCGTGTGGGACACGCGTCAGGAGATCCAGAGGAATCAGGGATCGTAGAATCGGGATTTGCAAGAACAGAGGAAACTTGCAACTCGAACTTGCGAAACGCGATATCCCGACGGAGGGGTCATGTGGGCCACAGTTAGAGCTAGTGGAAGACAGGTGGCGTGCTTTAGCGGGGTTCAGGAAAAGGTAAGTCCCAAATCCTTGGGCACCAGGATTCGCGATCCTGCGAACTCTGAATTTTCAATAGAAGGACAGAGGGTGGAGAAGTCAAGTCCACACGTGTATCGGGGAATCGGCCCATCGAGGTTCGGAGTTTGGAAATTCAGATTGTTGGCATCACGAGTAGCGATTTCCCGATAGGGAGAGCTCCGACGAAAGGGGAGAAAGTCAGCGATTGACCCATATCGGTATTCGAGGAATCGTGGGGCATAAGGCGTGTGATTACAGAATTCGCGATATCACGAATTCTGATTTCCCCGACCGTTGAGGGAGATCTTTGAAGAGTTGTTGTGGGTAAGGAAAATTCCCGACAGGGAAGAAGAGGAACCTTTGAAGTTCTTCGAGCCAAGCGGAGGAGAAGATCCTGTGAGAGCGATCATTCTCCAAGGAGCGCGGTTGCGTCAGAGTGGTATCAGAGCGGGAAGACTCTTTGTTTTCTGTAACAGAGAGGGATAGGATTCATCATGCCACCCAGGAGAGAAAGGCAATCACCTGGTCCAAAGGACATGGATGTGCGAGGAAGAGGCAGGACGGCTGGAAATCCGGAGATGGAAAGGTAGATACATGATCTCCAAGCGAGATTGGAAGATATGGAGGCAGCGCAGAGACGCACAACTAGTGCCGAATATTTAAGTGACTCCGAAGGTGAAGCCGAGGTTGAACAACAAGGAGAAGTTGCAGCCGAAGATGTAACCAATGAGCGATTGATTAAAGCTATCGCCAGGATGGGTGCGAAGGAGAAGACGGAAATTTCAGTCTACGAAGGAAATCTGGATGCAGAGGAGCTACTGGATTGGATCCGAGCTCTTGACACCTACTTCAATTATGAGGATATCGAGGAGGATAAAAAGGTTAGGCATGTTGTTACCTGATTGAAGGGACACGCAGCACTATGATGGGACGAGCTTCAAGCTGATAAACATTCCAAAGGTAAGCCAAAGATTAAGAGCTGGGATCGAATGATTGCGAAGATGAAAGAGAAATTCATCCCAAGAGACTACCAAATAAATCTATTCAGGAGGATGTAGAACCTGAGATAGAAACTGATAACAGTGAAAGAATACACTGAGGAATTCTATCGACTGAACATCAGAGCAGGTCATCAAGAGAGCGATGATGAGAAAGTGGCTAGATATCTGAATGGTCTGAGATATGACATTCAGGATGAATTAAGCATGGTTACCATCAGGACAGTGGAGGATGCTTACCAGATGGCTCTGAAAGCCGAGGAGAAGCTGAGCCGCAAGCAAAGTCAGAGAGGGCGCGGCAGAAGCCAGCCGAAAGGCAAGACAGTCACCCAGGATAAATATCAGAAACCCAAGGAGGAATGGAAGAAACCTCAGGGTAAGATTGAGAGAGGTGGAACCTCACAGTAAGGACAACAATATTGTGAGCAGAGAGGACAACATAATGAGCAGAGAGGATATTATGATGATGCACACACTTTTCCTCGTACCAGAGGAAGAGGAAGGGGCTGTGGTGGAGTTATCACATGCTTCACATGTGGAAAGAATGGGCACAAGTCATTCGAGTGTCCAGAGAAAAAGAAGGATGGTGGAGAAGCTCACATCGCTGAAGCGCAAAGGCGTGATGTCGAGAATGAAGACACATAAGCAGGAAGGTCACTGACCGTGCACAAAGTTCTTTTGACACTTGAGAAAGAGGTGGAGAGTTCAGTCCAAAGGAACAGATTGTTTAGGACAACTTGCAAAACCAAGGACTGGAAATGCAAGGTTATTGTTGACAGTGGTAGCACAGACAATCTCGTTTCGACTGAGATGGTATAGAAGTTGGAGCTGGAGACAACTGATCACCCGAGTCCATACAAAGTCTCGTGGCTACAGAAAGGACATCAGGTAAGTGTCGCTAAACAATGCCTGGTTGACTTTAAAATTGGAGGATATAATGATAAGGTCTTGTGTGATGTCATTCCCATGGATGTATGTCATTTGTTACTGGGTAGACCATGGCAATATGAAAGAAACGTGGTTCATGATGGGAGAATGAAAACGTATAGTTTAGAGAAGGATGGGAGGACACACAGGTTACTTCCGATAAAGGATAAGGAGGTGAAACTGGAAGTCAGCAATACAATACTTCTCATGAGTGGGAAGGAGCTTATTAAAGAGATGGAGAAGAGGGAGGATCCACAATTCTTTGTGGTCAAGAAGTCGAGGATTGTTCTGGCTAGCACAAGAGTGGATGACTTATCAGATGAGATTCAGGAACTACTGGAAGAGTTTGCTGACATCATAGTGGACGAACTACCTCGTTCGTTGCCACCGATGAGGAGTGTGAGTCACCACATAGACCTCATACTAGGAGATAATTTGCCGAACAAAGCTGCGTACAGGTTGACGCCGCAGGAGAACGAGGAGGTTAAGAACCAGGTCCAGGATTTGTTGGACAAAGGATTAGTCAGAGAAAGCCTGAGTCCGTGTGTCATTCCAACAGTGCTTAGTCCGAAGAAAGATAGAGGTTGGAGAATGTGCACCGACTCAAGAGCGATCAACAAAATTACCATCAGGTAAAGGTTTCCACTGTCGAGAATGGATGATCTGATGGATTTCCTGAGCGGGGCAAACTATTTTTCAAATATTGATTTAAAGAGCGGATATCACTAGATTCGCATGAGGGAAGGTGATGAATGGAAGACAGCCTTCAAGACAACCGAAGGACTGTATGAATGGTTAGTCATGCCATTTGGTTTGACAAATGCACCAAGCACATTCATGAGACTGATGAATGAAGTCCTAGGGGAATTCATCGGGAAATTTGTAGTCGTATTTCTGGATGATATACTGATTTTCAGTAAAACCAAGGCTGAACACTTGAGGCATTTGGCCATTGTGATGAGGAAACTACAGTAGGAGAAGCTGTTGATCAATATGAAGAAGTCCTCATTTATGAAGACAGAGCTCATTTATTTGGGTTTTGTCATATTGGCAAATGAGCTGAAAACGGATCCGAGTAAGGTAGAAGTGATCAAGAATTGGCCATCACCAAGAAATATTTTCGAGGTGAGAAGTTTCCATGGTTTAGCTAGTTTCTACTGAAAATTCATCAAGAATTTTAGTGAAATTAGCGCAGCAATGATGGACACAGTAAAGAAACGACATAAATTTTTTCATTGGACAACAGAGGCTGAGAAGAGCTTCAATTTGTTGAAGCGGAAGATCACAGAGCAACCAGTGTTGGTATTACCGGATTTTAGGAAGACCTTTCAGGTGAAATGTGATGCAAGTGGATATGCCATAGGCATGGTCTTGAGTCAGGAGGACAGACCAGTTGCATATTTCAGTGAGAAGCTGGATGAAGCAAAGCTAAAATACTCCACGTATGATAAAGAGTTTTATGCTATCATACAAACATTGAAGAAGTGGAGGCATTACTTGATCCCAAAAGAATTTGTATTGTACAGTGATAATCATGCATGTAGTTTGTGAGTCAACAAGAGAAGTTGAATCAGAAACATGCAAAATGGGTAGAGTATATGTAGAATTTCACATTTGTGATTAAGCATATTGCAGGTACTGCTAACAAAGTGGCTGATGCTTTGAGCAGGAAATGTTTGGTGCTGCAGGAGTTCCGAGTCAAAACATTGGGTTTTGAAAACCAGAGGGACATGTATGCAGGTGATGCAGATTTTGCATAGGCATATGAAGCAGCTGAGAATCTAGTTCTCAGAGATAGAAGCCCGTGGATAGACTACATGATCTAGGATGGATTGTTGTTTAGAGGCAATCAATTATGCATTCCTAATTGCTCCATGAGGGAGAATTTACTAAAAGAAAAACACAATGGTGGATTGGCAGGACATTTTGGCCATGACAATACTTTCACGGAGTTAAGAAAATCATATTTTTGGCTAGGGATGCGAGCAGATGTCAAGAGGTTCGTTGAAAGGTGTCGAATTTGTCAGCATTCGAAGGGGAGGAAACAGAATGCAGGTTTTTATCAGCCATTGCCCATACCAGAGAGACCATGGGAGGCGATAAGCATGGATTTTGTATTAGGATTGTCGAGGACGCAAAGAGGTGTTGATTCCATCTTTATGGTGGTAGATAGGTTTTCAAAGATGGCACATTTCATCCAATTCCAGAAGACCAGCGATGCGACTCACTTCACGAACTTGATTTTCAAAGAGGTCATTCGACTTCATGGATTTCCGAAAAGAATAGTTTCGGACAGGGACACAAAATTCATAGGGAATTTCTGGAGGACCTTATGGAAGAAGCTAAGAAATAACCTGGCGTTTAGTTCAGCTTACCATCCTCAGACGGATGGACAGACAGAGGTGGTCAATAGAAGTCTGGGAGACTTGCTGAGAAGTTTGGTGACAGAGCACCATACCAACTGGGACAACATATTGCCACGGGCAGAGTTTGCATACAACGATTCAATGAATCGAAGTACCAGGAAGAGCCCATTTCAGATTTTGTATGGGACACAACCGAGGGGAGTTTCTGAACTCTCAGGGAGTCAGAACAGACTGCTACTAATAGTGCTAGTGTAGAAGAGTTCGCTGAAGCGATGATGGAACTTCACGATAGGGTGAAGCAGCGACTGATAGACTCAAATCAGGAGTACAAGCACAGAGCGGATCAACATCAGAGGCAACTTTAGTTCGAAGTTGGTGATCTGGTTCTGGCGCACTTGAGAAAGGAAAGGTTCCCAAGGGGAACATATAACAAGCTGAAAATGAAGAAAATTGGGCCATGTAGGGTCCTGAAGAAACTCAGAGAGAATGCTTATGAGATTGAGTTGCCTGATGGGATCAGAATATCTCTGAAGTTCAATGTCTCAGACTTATATCCATATAATATTGAGGAATCAGGGGTTGGGAATGATGAACAGCCAGAGATCCAGTGGTAGAAGCAGATGCTGATTGCAAAAAATCCACAGATGGAGTGCATACTGGACAAGAGAGTGGGTAAGAAAACCAGGCGGAAACAGTATTTCGAGTACCTGGTCAAGTGGAAGAATCACCCAGTGGAATATGCCAGCTGGGAAAATGAAGCGATGATACAGAAGCATGGACAAACCGTGCAGGGACTCATGGACAGGAGCCCATGAAAGTTTTCAAGCCAAGAAGTATGATGCAGGAGCATCGCCCAAGACAAGCGAGCTAGCGTGGAAGACAGCAAACAGTTGGACAAGGCCAACCGAAACTTTTTGAAATTCCATTCAAGATGATGCGCTAATGTATAAATGCACCATTTATGAGAGAGCGCTTTTGTATATTGTATCAGACCTCGAGCCATACGCTCTTGTCTGAAGTAGATAAGGAGGCATTTAATCTAGTTAATGCAGGTAGGTAGGATTTATTTCTAGATTAGACAGTCTTAGATGGAAGGAGGGAAAGCAGATATAGACACCCTCATTGTATCATTGTAACATGAGAAATCAAGCATTCAGGAGAAGAGAAGAGTAGTAGAGAATTGTATGAATAACACCCATGTACAGATATTAACTCATGGTCTGTGTTGTTTTCTCTGTGTATTGATGCCCATGAATGTTTGCTTTCTTGTATGCATTTGCTTTGTATATGTTGTGCATGTGATTTCATGTTTCGAAACTGAAGTCTGAAAGGGAGATGGAATGAGTTTCAATTGTTTCTCTATCTAAGCCAGGAGATTCCTGCAAGGTGCACAATTGAATTCATCCACATAGAGTGTGTTGATGGAGGCTCAGTAGTCTAACTCTTGTTCTCATTCACCCATAAGTTGATTTGGGTTATTGAAGCCGTGCAAGGAGTGTGCAGGATGAAGAAAGGAGTCTCAGAGTTGTGATTCTGAGCAAATTAGATAAAGACTGCTGCTGTAGGAAGTGCGCAGAGTCAGAAGGATTCAACACTTGGGGAGTTGTTGAATGATTGCCGCAAGGAGTGCGCGCAACCAATTCTCATAAGGACTTGTGAAGTCGAGAATAATCTCAGGAGGAATAAGCCTTCAATATCATGGAAGGATAAGTGCAGGGAGCTGTTGTTGAAACCCTGAGAGAAGCACCACAGGTTGGCGAAAGGGTAAACAAGTCTTCGCAGAGGAAGCATTTGTTCTCTCGTAGGAAACATCCAGGTTAGAACAGACAGTTGAAATCCTCTCGGAGGTTCCGCAAAGTCTCGTGTGCCATCAGATCTCGCAGAGGTACAGGGAGGTTATGACGAGGACAACCGAGTGTTTGGAGCTCAAGAGGGAGCAGAGCCGTCGATCCGAGGCGAAGGGAACCATTGGATCTGCATGTGACATCGCATATCGAGGATTCGTGAGGGGAAGTCCCAAGTTGGTGCAACAAATATTGCGATATCGCGAGGAGCGATATTCATATAGGCTCAGAACCATCGATCATGTGGGACACATGTCAGGAGATCCAGAGGAATCGGGGATCGAAGAATCGGGATTTGCAAGAACAGAGGAAACTTGCACCTCGAACTCGCGAAACGCAATATCCCGATGGAGGGGTCGTGTGGGCCATAGTTAGAGCTGGTGGAAGACAGGTGGCGTGCTTTATCAGGGATCGGGAAAAGGTAAGTCCCAAATCCTTGGGCACCAGGATTCGCGATCCCGCGAACTCCAAATTTCCGATAGAAGGACAGAAGGTGGAGAAGTCAAGTCCACACGTGTATCGAGGAATTGTCCCATCGGGGTTCGGAGTTTGGAAATTTAGATTGTTGGCATCACGAGCAGCGATTTCCTGATAGGGAGAGCTCCGACGAAAGGGGAGAAAGTCAGCGATTGACCCATATCGGGATTCGGGGAATCGTGGGGCATAAGGCGCGTGATTACAGAATTCGCGATATCACGAATTCTGATTTCCCCGACCGTTGAGGGATATCTTTGAAGAGTTGTTGTGGGTAAGGAAAATTCCCGATAGGGAAGAAGAGGAACCTTTGAAGTTCTTCGAGCCAAGCGGAGGAGAAGATCTTGTGAGAGTGATCGTGCTCCGAGGAGCGCGGTTACGTCATCTAAGCACCAAAGCCTCTCACCTGGGAAATATTTATGGATGATCACTTTCTTCCACCATTCATTTTTCCTTGTGACCAGTCACCAAAGGATCTTGGAACTTAAAGCTATAATTGAGATAGAAGGATTTTTTATCCTTAGTCCGCCAGATGTCTTTGGAGCTCTGACAATGTTCCAATTGACCAAATGAAATATTTTAGAATTATAATGCCCCCCTTTCCAAATCAATCGTCTAGGTTCCTGGGCTATTATGGATTTGATTCTACTTGGGGCCAACAATGAGGATAATTGAAAGATCAAGAGGGATAAGAGAATCGATTTAATGAAAACCACTCTTCTTGCTCGGTTCAACCAAAAAGAATCCCATTGATGAAACTAGGATTTTATCTTGTCTAGGATTTGGTTCCATGAGGTAGAAGGAAGGGAATTGAGGCATATCGGAATGCCCAAGTATTTGAAAGTTTTCCACTTCTCAACAAAAGGGAACCTAAGAAGATTTGAAATAAACATCAATGTTCTAGAGTTAGTGTTCCAAGCATACATTTGGATTTTCCTTGCATTGATGAGGCCTCTTGTAGTTGATGTATAATCGTCCATTTATTTTTTAAATAGATTGGCTATAATTGAAGAAGTGCCTCCCATGAGGATGGTGTCATTTGCGAATTGAGAATTATCAATTCTCTTGAATCCTTGTACAATTTTGATATTGGGGATGGCTTTTTTTCATTTTTCTTTATCACGTATTTTTCTACTTGCGCTTTAGCCATAAGAATATAGAGGATGGGGAGAGGAGGAAACCCTGCCTTAGACCACGAGTGATTTTGAAGGAGGATGTTTTCTTGTCATTTACCAAAAGCGTCGTCTAGGGGAAATGAATGCAACTAGATACCCATGAAAGAAAGAATTCATTGAATCCAAATATAGAGAGCACGACCAGAAGGAAGTTGTGTCTAACTCTGTCAAATGCATTAGCCATATCAATTTTGATGGCCATTCCTTGCTCTCCTCTAAGTATACTTGAATGAATAGCCTCTTGAACCATCAAAATATTATCCACCATTTGTCTTTTTTCCACAAATCTACCTTGATTGGGAGAGATGAGAGTGCAAAGAAAAGGTTTAAGTCTAATGGATATGATTTTGGAGATGATTTTATATGAAAAATTGCAGAGAAATATAGGGAAGAATTGATCCAGGTGGATATCAGTGGCCACCCACCTTTTCCAATTGGCTCAAAATAGTTTTTTGACAATTTTGGTAATTTACTAATTTTAGTAATTTTAACTTTCGGGGCCATTTTGAGGGCCTGAATGAAGGTTTTTTAGGATCGAGATTCTCAATGATACTCAAAGGCTCTAATTGATCCCCCTAAACGAATCTCCTCGATGATACCTTTCCAATGAGCTATCATGTTCCCCAAACAGAGATCGTATGCCAAAGTTACGCCCCCGGGAAGTTGATACACCAAACTACCCAAAATGGGGTCCACAAAACTGTTGCCTTTTCATCTTTCAGGGTTAGGGTTTTGGATTTTATTTATGATAAAAAGGCCTTTGGAGCCTCATTGTAAAATCATCTTCTTGCGAATGCGAGTAGCAGGTTTTGTATCATTTTCGTCACCTGAATGAGCAAAAGAGGGACACTTGCTCAGTTGGGTCAGCTAAATAGGACAACTTTTTGTCACCTGAATGAGCAAAAGAGGGACACTTGCAAGTTCAGTTGGTTCAGTTGAACATGAAATGAGTTAGTGTATGAGTCAAATGACTCAATAACATGAAATAAACAAACAACTAAGCTAATAATAACTAAAGAAACTAAACTAAAGTGCATAAGGAAATTAGAACCAAAATCAACCAAACAATTGACCAATATTCATGCCACCAATGGATAGATTTTATTAGTGGGAAAACACCAAAGAGAAACAAAAACTTATGGGTCCCCTCTTCCTCCAAGGGAGGGCTCTTGAATCCCCTATGAGAGAGCTCTTATTACAAAATAGCAAACTAAAAGGAAATGGTGAAGAAATCCAAAGCTCATTCACTCAAGAGGTGAGGTGAATGGCCCAATGAAATGGTGCGTGTATGCTCCAATAAGGAAAGAGGTTCCTTGTAGGAGAATAGAGGCAACCTAACAATACAAATAGATTCTTGAAAATATAGTGCACCCATGGCCTCATTTTATAGGAAATCTTTGAGGCATTATCCAACTGGTCTTTAGCCTAAACAAGGGGGCCTTTAGGGAACCCTTAGGTCTTTGACCAGCTCCCCACTCAGATTCAGTTTGGATTTGAGGGTCAAATCAACTTGGGAGCTGAACCAGAAGTGGGTGGGAGGTCGACCAGACTCATAAATGCATCATTCTTAGGTGTGCACGGATTTTTTGTGTACACAGTCGCGCATCGGGCACATATGCGCTTTTCCTACGTTTTTGACTAGTGCACATGCGCAAACACCCTTTGTATTCTGAGAACATGTTGATTTTATAACCAGTTGTATATTTTGTGCCCTTTGGAAACACATTTTTTTTTGGGACATGAATGAACTAATAGGTGTTTGGAGATGCTGGATTCTTATAACCATTTGTGGACGAAATTTCAGTGATAACAGATGCCCCTTGATGTGTGAGGTTAGGAGCATACGTATAGCCGAAATACATCAATGTTTCTTCTACTGAGAGTACCACTGTAAGAAAGAGTGTTGAGAGGAATTTCCAGAGCGACCCATTGGAGGGACAGGGGGACCTGTGGGACCCAAACCTTTCTCGACATGTGGAAAAATAAAAATTGTTATACAAACGAGGCGGGCATGCCCCATGCTCCTGTCATGTAACTCAAAATGTGTTAGACAGTAATTGAAGCTGAATGCTAATGTAGATAACTGCAGTGCCCTCCAGGGTGGTTTGTTAATGACAGAGGATGATTATGAGAGTGAATCATACTTTGAAAAGAACCAATGACACTTGTAAAGAGTGTCGATAACTCGAGGGCATTGATGGCCCAATGAATTTCAGAGGCCTTTGGCTAGTATAAAAAAACTGCAATAGTCGCAAAGTAAGACCCACCGTAACATGAGAGTTTTTTGAAGTCCAATGTTATGGGGGTCAATGAAAACAGAGAGAAATGATGGTTCTCCCTGTGCCGTCTGAGGTATCTCATTGTAAAGGTAATGAGAATCAAAATATTTTCATCCTTCTGGAAATTGTGTTGATGTCGATAGAAAGGGAGACGCAACTCCGAAAAGCAAAGGGCTTCTAGAAATCCACGGGATGAGATCAGGAATTGATGAGGAACATGGGTGAAGTCAATATGTGATGAGACTCAATACTACCCTTGGTTGGGGATATGTGTAAAGTATGAGTGGAAAGAACCATAAAACTAGATCTAATGTCAGGGGGACGACTAGACATGGGTTTAAATTGTGCCAGAGGCGTGACAAATTGGACAAACTCAGATATTGGTGGTACCTAGACTGTAGGATACTCGAGGTTTATGGATGATGTCAACAAGAGTAAAAGGTAACAGAATGCCCCAACCAAGGGCGACAGGGGTTGCTTTGTCGGGAAAGGAAGGTCGCTAAAGGAGAAAACAAAAACTATGTAAATGTTGGAAATAAAGGTTTTGTACAATTACTGAATGAATAAAGAATTAGGTGGGATAAACATGCAGATAAAGAAACGGGTGCCCCAGTGCAAGATGACTTGACCTGTGATGGCGCAAGTTGGGGGAAGAACTGGTGAAAGGTGGGGGCCCCATGGGTAGGTTTCTGTATGAGGTAAATGAATGGAGGGAAATTTTGCATATGGGCAAACTGATTGTGGAGGAAATGGAAGGTTGATGGTACTTTGGGGGTGCAGTCATAGTGAAACCATGACGATATATCCTGGGAGTCTATTGGGAAGGCTAGCATAATGAGGAGAAGAAGTATGTGGCTGATTCTTGAACATTCGAACGACTACTGGGACTCCCATCCCTAGGGGGTGAAAGCAACATGAGTGTCAAAGTACCAAAGGGGACTATGAATGGGACAACTCATGTAAGGGAGAGTGCTACTGGGTGACAGTACCAGAATTCAGTGGGGGTGATAATACTGTAGAGCTAGATGTGAGGACCCTACAGGAAAATGTCGGAGGGTGTGACTGTGAGATGCAATTGATATTCGGAGGGAATGATTACATGCCAGTGTTGATCAAATACCTAAAGGGGATGGACTGGTTTGTGATGACCAAGTACCTGGGTGTGATGTGAGAAAAATGCTCCCCCAGGGGCCGAGGATGGAGGGTGACCCAGGGAATGTGATTGTGTAAGTGGCCGAAAATGGTTTGAAAAATGGAGCTTATGGGCTCCAGTACAAAAAAATGAAAGTGGGGAAAAGGGCTTAGATATGGACAGTGGGCCCATAATGCCATCCCAATTTCACCGACACTATGGGCGATCTGGCGATATTTTGGTGGGAGGACATGGAACTCCCCTTTGCTTGAGGACCAATGAAGAAATATAATGAATTACATTCATGGGAGCATTAGTATGGAGTGCCGAGGGAAGTTCAAGAAGATATGTGTGGCGTTCCATGGCTAATGTGTGGCGAACGTATGGGATAGATGGGAAATGATGAGTGTAATATGTTAGAAAAACAGGACCGCGGAGCAATAAAATAAAACAAATGTAGAAACAAAAAACACAGAAGACACACAATACAAGAGAGACACATATTTACGCGGTTCACCCAGTGTGGGCTAC
>CBVK0100940595.1:0-14323 GCA_900067695.1 Picea abies | reverse complement strand
AAATGATATCATGAAAGGTTCATGGGGCGATGAAATGTGGAGAATGATGAAGGGAAAGGTGGATGAGAATAGGACATTTTTGAGCCCCAACAGGAACCTATTGTGATTAATATATCTATCTTGAAGTTTTCTAAAAGTTTCCCTATCTCTGCTCTTGTGATACCACCTGAACTAACTAGTTTTAAGTTTCTATTATAAGGGTCTCGAACATTCTTTCTTGTTTTAGCTCTACTCCTTGAATAATTATTACATATTTCACATATTTCAGAAAATGGTTTGTCAGAGATGTCACTAGATTCCATCATGTTAAGTATATTTAGGTATTCCTTTGAAATTCCCTTAAGGAAAAGAGCCCTAACTGCATCATCTGGAAGGTCATGGTATTTTGATTTCTGGGAGATATAAGAAAATTGTTCCATATAATCCTCGAGATTCTCGTCTTCCAACTGTTGGACTTTGAAAATATCATTACGAGACTCCTTGGTATTGAAGTAGTCCTGGTACTTCTTAAGAAATATATATTTCATGGCTTCCCAAGACCTAATATTGGATTCTCCCAACCCCATGAACCATCTTAGTGTAGAGTCCTTGAGGGTGGCAGGAAAGAGTTCTATTTTCTGGGCATATTGTAAGTAGTTTTAGCTTCTACACAAGATTTTGAACTCAAATAGGAAGGCATCCGGATCTTCATTTCTTTTACCGTAAAAGGTGGGCAGTGCTGAGAGGGGAATATTTTTCACATTGGCATTCAATGTGGTGTCCAAAATTGGAAACCCGAAGGTAGTTTTGGTTTGGTTTCCAGCTTCTTCTTCCTCCCCATGTTTTACATTGTTATGATCCTCCTGATCATTCATACTGGTTTGGTTTCCAAAAAGAGAGTACCTAGGTGGTTTTATCCTTGAATAAAACAAGTTATCCCAAGGTTCTTCTCTAAGAAAGGTATCCCTCTGATGGGAAGGTCTTCCTACTGCTTGGATTTCTGGGACTCTACTCAAGCCGATTGAGATTATTGGTGCCAAAGTTTCTATGTCAATTTGAGAGACAATTATGTTGGTTGAACTACCAAACAAAGTATTCACCTATTTAGGGTCTATGATGTATTCAAAGTTAGGATCTCCTGATGGAGGTAAGAAAACAAAGGTTGTATTTTTTGGTTTTGCGAAAGGCTTGAGTGGTCTTGCTTCTTGTCCCACTATTATTAATGCTTCAATTTTCTGTTCTATAGTGCTCCCTGTCTTATTCTCTTCAGAGAGTGCTTTAGCTCTTTGGGTTGAGCTAGCTCCTATTTTTAGGTATCAGTCTTTGTATCTTATGAGTGGAATATTCCTTCCTCCGAAAAGGTCAGAAGGAACCTTGGTTGAAAGGTCTGATTTGGATTTAATGTATCTACCTTTTGGGTCCCTAGGTCTGTTCATGAAAGAAAACAAAAATAAAAACTGCCATTGGGTTTGGGGGAACCTGATATAACAGATGCGCAGGTTCTTACCTCTCGTCTTAAAGTCCCCCTGCCACCGATATAATGCTAAGATTTAGAAATGATCTATTTCCTACCTTGAGACAACTCCCCGGCAACAATGCCAAAAATGTTGGGTGTTCTATATGCACTAAAAACCCTTAATTAAATTGTCAACCTGAGGTAAGTAAACTTAGATTTGTAGCACTATATGTGCCAAGGAAAAAAGGCTAGAGGTACTATATTCTAATTAAGAAAAAGGTGTATCTGAGGGCTAATATACTTAAGCAAAGACTATTAATGAGCAAACCCTATCAAGGAACTTAAACTATTTACCCTAAGTAACTTTTGAACAATGGATCGATGGATTGTCCGAAAGAAGCAAATGAAAACCCTACTTTGAGCAAGTTAAATTAATTAATATAATGAGAAAAAAGAAATCCATCTATTTAATCTATTTAATGAACAATAGAAATAGCAAATTAATCTAATTAATCTATTCAAAATCAATGAGCAACAACAAGTAAACAAGCAAACAACTACCCTATTAAAACTTATGCAACAAGTAAACTAATCAAAACTACTCAACATGTAACTAATTAAACTATTAAGCAAGTGAACTCTATTCCTAAGATAAACTCATAATTACTTATAATATATAAAAGGAAACCTTAACCTATTGAATTAAAAGCATCCTGACAATATTCAAAGATTAATCAACAACTACTCTTTAATCTACAATAACAAGAAAACTTCAAATATAATGTTGATGATTATGTCTTTGGTGTCTTATGACATCACGATGGCATTTAACAATTAATGATAACTCAAGAGGGATAAATTCAATATTAACTTCTATAGCGAAATGAAAAGTATGAATCAAGCAATCTAGTGAGGGCTTAGTCATTATGGAAGAAATATCAACTACCCTGATAATCCATGTGATTCTTCAATTTATGCATTAACCATCAACAATAGGAAAATGTTATTCTATTTAATTCAAATGAACTCTTATGCTAATGTAAGGAAATTCATTCCATTAGAGACTTATAACTAAAAACTTCACTCAAAATCAAACTTTGAATTAAAATTGAAATCTAGATCTAGAATGGAAATTGCATGAAGTAAACTAAGCTAATCCTACCATTAACAATTCAAATTGCAAATTGAAATACTCATAAAAACATAACTCAAACCCTACTTCTATCTCAACATACAACAAGAAAATTGGTAAGCAATCTAAATAGAAAAATAGATAAGCAAACTAAATAGCAAACTAGATCAGCTAACTAATAATTAAAACTAGTAACTATCCATCCATCAAATCTTTGCCAAATAAACTCTATACTTTGTTTGACTCTGTTTTAACCCAATACTCTGTTCTACTTCAATTTGTAGAAATTCAACCAGAATCTAATCACACAACACGGTTAGTAGCTAAGCTTGCAATCTATCTCCTATTAATTAAAAATACATGGCATATTAACACTATCCTTCACAAGCAACCTGCCAAAATGAAATTGAACAATTAGGCTATGAACAACAAATACACAACATGTAAAATGATAAAAATGCATGTAACATAAAACAAAAGAAATGACAATTGCACAACTCGAATACACAAGATAACTAGCTAAATATTCACCTATACCACTGGTGGCCCCCCAGTAGGTCGTGGCTACTCCTCAACAATGAATCACGAGCTCAAGCAACATGATTTTGGCATTTAAATTAAAAACACAGTCTTGCACAAGTTTATAGAGACGTCTTTGAATTACACAACAAAAACAATTCTAGCTTCAAAATTCTTAATTTCACTTTTGTCTGACCACTACTGTGGTATTTATAGCAGTTACAATTCGAGAGGTCGACCACTGGAAGGGTCGACCTCCTCTAAAAACAACAAATTACATTAAATGCGCTAAAACCACCCGTGGCTTCTAGAAACCAAACGAGCCACTTAACGCTCAACATAAAATCTCAAATCAAGATGTCAAGATCTCAATAGCTGGAGGCCATGAGCATGAGCAAAACCCTTGTCATCGATTCACCCAACACATGTCGTCGATATAACAACCTCCAACTCACCCACAATTTTAGTGTTGGATGCAATGTCAGACACAATGCTAGATGGAGTACCATATGTAGTGTTGGATGGAGTGTCGGATGGAGTACCAGATGCAACCTCGGATGGAGTACCGGATGAGCTTCTAGATGGAAAAATGCCATGCGAGTTTTCCTTGTGACATACAGATCACGCATTAGCTCCTTGGAATCATTAAATCATGTTGAATTGAACTTAAAACCATCTCAAAACTTCAATTATACATACCTGGTATAAGTTATGACAATTTGATATAAGAATCCTCCAAAACTTCTTCAAAATAGTAAAATACACATATAATACCATTAAAAAATGATCTAATCATCATCATTAATTTAACCAAATCACGAGCCCAATACCAGTCCATAACTCTTGTGGAGTCTTTTCATCCAACACTGATGAGGGTGATCTATTGACCAGGTAACACGCAGTACCCACTGCCTCTGCCCATAATTCTTTCCCTAACCTAGCACTACTGAGGATGCACCCTTCTTTTTCCATTAGTGTCATGTTCATCCTTTATGAAAATCCATTCTACCGAGGTGTATATGGAGTAGTATTATGCCTTTCTAGACCACACTTCTTACATAATTCTTCAAATTCATTCTCACATAAATCTCTGCCATTATCTGTCCTCATCACCTTAATTCTTTTCTTTGTTTGTTTCTCAACAAGAGCCTTAAACTATTTAAACTTGTCAAAGACTTCATATTTCTTCCTAAGGAAATATATCCAATTATTCCTTGATAAGTCATCTATAAATGAGACATAGTACACATATTTTCCCAATGATGAAACCGACACAGGTCCAAACACATCACTGTGAACTAGCTGTAAAATTCCTTCTGCCCTTATTGCACAAGAGGGAAATCTTACCCAATGTTTCTTCCCATATACACAATGTTCACAGAAATCAAAATCCAGAGAGCAGTTAGACATACCTTCAACAGTACCTTTACCGTGTAGTAGTTGAAGACCCTTCTCTTCGATATTCCCCAGTCTTTGATGCCACAACATAACCTTTTCTCTAGATATTGTAGGATTTATTTCTTCTTCAAATCCAATATCAGGAAAAATGGAACTATTAAACCCATCACCAATGGTGCTTCCTTGCAACTTATACAGAGTTCCAAATTGAACTCCCTTTAACAACACCATTTCTCCTCGAACCATTCTGCAGGTTTCCTTTTCAAATATTGTTTTTACCCCTACATCATCCATTTTTCTTACATAAATCAAATTTATGGCCAATCCTGGGATGTGCAGAACACCAGGTAGTGTTCTAATCCTTCCATCTATGAGCCTCAACTTGACTTTTCCTCGACCTATGATTCTGGTTGTCAAGTCATCACCTAGGAAATCATTACCTCCATCATACCTTTCATATTCATAGAACCACTCCCTGTGGGGATTCATATGAAAAGATGCACGTGAGTCAACCAACCATGCCTCATGATCTGGATGTGTGCCTCAAGAATCCAAGTATACATCCACTTCTTCTTCCTTGGAGGTATTTTCTTCTGTAGAAGGATATTTTTCAAATCCCTTCTTTTTATCAACTTTGGATCTACATTGCTTCTTGTAGTGCCCTTTTTTTCCACATCTCCAACATACCTTTACAAAATTTCTGGGAGACTTAGATCTTCCCTTATACTTAGTTCTTCCACTTGAGGACTTAGATCTATTTCTTTCCTGGGAGCGTCCTCTTGCAAATAATACATCTGTTCTCTGTCCTTCCATGTTCTTTCATCTCATCTCCTCCGAAAAAAAGGATGGAACCACTTCATCAAACTTCAAGGCAGTTGTACTACTACTTATATCCACAACCAAACTATCCCACAAGTCTGGTAAAGAGCACAATAAACTGATACAATTATCTTCATCTGAAATTTTAATCTCAATGGATACTAACTGAATTACCACAATATTGAAGGCATTCAAATGCTCTTCCACCAAGTCTATGTTTCTCATCCTCAGGTCATACAACTCTTTTCATAGGAATAGTTTATTTACTAGGTACTTAGAGTGATACAAATTCCCCAACTTATCCCATAAATATTTGGATGTAGCTTCCTCTTACACATTCAGTAATAATGAATCAGAGAGACATAGTCAGATTGTGCTCTTCTCCTTCTGATCCAACTTTTTCCATTTATCTGCTAAAGTTCCTGTAGTTGCAGTACCTGGATCCACTGTGATCCACTGATGTTTTGTCCACCAATAGATCTTCCATATTGAGCTTCCACGGCTCAAAACGTGACCCATTAAACTTCTCAATCTCCATTTTCAAACTGCTCGCCATTTATTTTCACCTGAAAAATAAATACCATAGATCTCCCACTGCAACAAGGCTTATCAAAGTCCTGAGCCAAACCCTTGACCACAAAGGCATTCCCCTGAAGCCAAAAAAGCTTTCATACCAAATGTAGATTTTAACCTTGTACAATATTTTAATGCAAAGATATTTTCAATAAAAGAACAAAAAAGATACAATGGAAAATACACACATTACATAGAGATTTTCCCTTGCAAATCCAAACCGGGAAAACCAACATATTCTATATTTATTCATTGTGATACATTGTTTACAATACACTATACATATGATTTATGAGATAGGATATCTCATAGATTGGGTGAAGAGTATTTCATCCAAGTGTTGATGTAGAGAGAGTTGGATCATGACAGACTATGATTCAAATAGATATTGGATATGTGGAGAAGGACTTCCATCTATAGATCTAAGCCAAAGGAAGAGAGAGATCATTCATACAATAGAAGTACAGGCCACCAAGGACAATGCAAGTTTTCTAGTATGGTTCACGCAGATAGCACGAGTTTTAGTGTTATATTCACGTAGATAGCACAGAGCAACACGAGTATCAACATTCCAGCCACACTGTTGTCGTACATGATTGTACATGCGGTTTGGTAGAAAATTATCCGATCAAGTGCATATGTACTTCATTTGTTTTCTATTTGGGCCATTTTCCTAGTAAGAGAGCCCTTGTAAGCTTTGAAGAAATTTCAGTGATAATCTTAGTTGATGTGCATAATATATTTGTGTCTTGTGCATGAGATTTTTTGTTTCCTTATTTATGCTTCCACTATAATGTTTAGTTGACAACTCAACTGTGTTGTTATTCAATAAGTGATTTATTTGGAATTAACTATCGGGTGTTGGGTTGAGGGAAATTTCAACATGGTATCATAGTAGTCGCTCTAAGAAGGAACCAATCTTAGGTTGCATAAATGAAAAATCTATTGGATCAGGAGTGTCGTGGTGGGTGTTTGAAGGAAAAATCACAAATCCGCTATTTTGTGTAGCAAATATATCAGATCTACAAGATCTTATCAAATTGAACCAACATGTATAAATCGAAGGAAAAATTTCATGGAAATAGTCATACTGCAATCATATCGGTAGCCAAGGAAAATGAGGGTATTATGGTACAATTGTGAATATAGAAAGCATATTCAGTTACAGGTTGTGCGAAACAATGTGGGTATTAGTGTAACAATCGTTATATTAGCATATATAGTGCGGGCATAGATCATACATGATAGTACATGGGAAGTTTTAGCAGAGGTTTATCAAATCAAATCTTTAGATAGAAACTAGATTGCGATATGAGGATAGGTTTGATGGGGTTTCCAACTACAATCCTTGGAAGGAGAGAATCATGTTGGTGTTTATGGAGAACTTGATCTGGGAATTTGTTGATACTTAGATCACACTTCCAACAAATGTGGTAGAACCAGTCATCCATAATCAAAGGGATGTGAAATCCAGGTGCATAATTCTAGATGGATTGAAGGATAATTTGATCCCTCATTTATCAAGGAAGACAATTGATAGGGACATGTGGGAGGATCTTAAGAGTTTATTTCAAAGTAAGAATGAGAATCACAAAAATGGTGTTGAGAGAGAAGCTCAGAGACATAAAGATGACAGGATCAGACATAGTGATAACCTATCTCACCCAGATACGACAGTTTTGAGATGAAATGACTACATTTGAGGAAGAAGTGGATGATTCATAGTTGGTGAGGATTACACTCAAAGGCTTCACAAAGCAGTGGACATCGTTCATCAAAGGGATTGTGGCATGTGAGAAACTCCCTATTGGACAAGGTTGTCGGATGAATTCATTCGGGAAGAAATTCAAGATGAAGAACTAAATGGAGTTCGACACAAGAATGATGATGAAAAACTTGATCATGCCAGCTAGGAAAAGAAGGGAAAGTTCAAGAAGATCACCAGTGAAGAGTCTACCTCTCAAGATGGAAAGAAGAAATACATGAGAAAATTCGAGTGCTTTTCATGTCACAAGTTTGGGAATTATGTAGGTCAATGTATGAACAAGAAGAAGAGTGGAAATGAAACAAAAATAGAGGTGTTTGCATCAACAAAGACTCAAATGGATGATTTTTCCAAAAAGTTTGAACATACACAGTTCTTACTTGTTTCCCAGATGTCCTTGGGAACCATATCAACTAGTGCATGGATAATAGATAGTGGAGCCACATGTCATATGACAAGAGCATGGGATTTTTTCAAGATCTTCACAGAGTTTGACTCAGACGTGCATGTGGAATTTGGTATGGGGACCAAGCATTCCGTAAAGAGATCTGGAATAGTTCCATTGTAGATGGATTCATGAGGCATGTTGAGAGTGATGGATGGGTGTCATAAATTAGGAGGAGTGTGCTCTCAATATCAACGATTGATAAGAAGGGATTTGACGTAGCATTCTAGGATGGAAAGGTGATGATCAATACCAAAGGATCTATCTTATACATAGCAGTTGTTTTTGGAGTTAGAGAGAGAAACTTTTATAGGCTAAAAGGATAGCCTATAAAAGGAAAGAATCATAGTGAGAAAGAACAAGGAGAAGGTAGCTCCAAAGGTTGAGAATCTCATAGGGAGTCATCCTTAATGTTCAAGTGGGAAGGAGAATTCTTCCAAGTTTTTCAATAAGGACTCATGGTATGATATCACCATGCAGGATGATCAGAAGAAGGATACTTGTAGGAGAATTTTTAAAGCCAACAATTCTTCAAAGAAGGGTCTGAGAAAGATGGCAAGGATATATTCTATTTCAAAGGGAGCAACCAATCAGGTGGATTGGAGATTATCCATGGTAGAAAATATGGTAGTGAACATAGAGCCACATCCTGGTGGTAGAATTACCTTCCTCGCTAAGAGGAAGTGTTGATGCATGGTATCATCAGACAGGTACTTCCACATTGGCTTGTGTCTAGCATGTGGAAATTGTCCAAAGCCTTCTATCATTGACTTTAATTTAATTAAAGGAATTATTAAAGTAAATTGATTTTATTAGTGAATTGAGTTTTATTTAAGGAAATGCTTAAATTAACATTAGTGAATTAAATAACAATTGTTGATCTCAAGTAAGGTGAGAAGTAATCTCAATCGTCATTCGCTTTGGAGATTAGGGTTAGGTCATAACTCAATATTATAAAAGAAAGGCTAGGGTAAAGGAGAAGACACTTTTACAGAGAGATAACAAAGAAGGAAATTTTCTAATGTGGAGTCATTCAAGAGTGTAGAAGCAAAGAAGGACTTTTGCTTACACTGTATGAGTGAGGAGATCTCATAGATTGGGTGAAGAGTATTTCATCCAATTGTTGATGCAGAGAGAGTTGGATCAAGAAGGAATATGATTCAAAGAGATCTTGGATAGGCGGATAAGGAATTCAATTTATATATGTAGGCCAAAGGAAGAGAGAGAGAAACCGCACATTAGAAGGACGGGTCATCGAGGACATTGCATGTTTTCTGCTATGGGTCATGTAGATAGCATGAGTATCAACGTTAAAGTCATGCAGATAGAACAAAGCAGTGTGAGTATTAGGGTTATAGCTGCATTGTTGTTGTACATAATTGTACAACAAGTTTGGAAGTAGATCAACCAGTCAGGTGCAGATGTAATTTTCCTCTTTTCTATTTGGGTCATTTTCCAAGTAAGGGAGACCTTGTAAGATTTAAAGATAATTGAATGATAAGATTAGTTGATGGGGAAAATATATTTGTGTCTTATGCATGATATTTTTGGTTTCCTTATTTATGCTTCCGATGTAATGTTTAGTTGATAACTAAGTTGTGTTGTTATTCAATAAGTGATTTATTTGGAATTAATTGTTGTTTGTTAGGTTGAGGGAAATTTTATCAATGTAACCATGCCTATCACGTCAATATTGATTCCCACATCTGGATTCGTGTTCATAGGTGGGGGGAAAGCCTCGGTTCTAACGTTGGAGGTGGATTTCCATCTTCTTCTGGCATCCCTATAGGTAGCTCGATGATGCTAAAAATTGAATTCCCTTTTGGTTGGAATGTCCATAGTGGGTCTGGGGGTACTACTAGTCATACTAGGGGAAACAATGCTTCCAAGGGATTTAACATCCCTTTGGTTAGCCATCCTTTTGGTAGCACACATAATCCTAGACGTAGTAATGTTTTCAAGCATACCTATGTCCCTAGGGGTAATCCTTTTGGGGGCATGTATGGTCCTGGAAGAAACAATGTTTTTGGGAGTTCTTTTGTCCTTGTGGTCAATCAACCCAGTGGAAAGAGTATTTTTGAGAATTAGTACGCCACCATAAACAATAATATTGGGGAACCTCAAGGTCCATCTGGTGCACAAAAATATTCATATTTTTAACAGAATCCATTTTCCAGCACACAATTTCCTTTATTTGTGACATTAGACTTGCTAGACTTGTCATGTTTGACAGATGACCCCATCTTTCATAACTTGTTATGGCCATATATTCCTGTTAAATTTCCATATGACATACCTAAGTTCAACGAAAAACAAGGAGAATACCCTTTGACGCACATCATGACTTATCATCTATGGTGCTCATATAACTCATTGATGGATGATAGAATTAACTGTGTCTTTTCCAAATAACCTTGACTAGAAGTGTCATGAAATGGTATGTTGAGATTAAGGGTGCTTCATATAACAAATTAAATACATTGGTCGTAAAATTCTTAACGCATTTTCATTTCTCGGTTAGGTACGAGACGGAGATAAATATTTTGACATCTTTATGTTAGAATATCTCCACCCACATTTATAATCACATTGAGGAGTAGAGAAAACAACGTAAGCTTATAAGGGCCAAGATTCCCAACCAACTACTTGCAAATTGGTTCACCAAGTATTTTTTTACCTCCCATAGCTGAGGATGTTGCTATGTCAGGGCTGGTGATCACAGAGTAGGCCATATTACATGCCCAACATTTAAATTTGATATACTCTCAATATAAAACTTTATGTGATATCATTCAGCATGCTCCGAGGTTCTCGAAAAATTCTCATAAGACAAACCTAGGACCCCATGTTGATGGTGTGATCGGTTTCATTTCTAGTGTGTCTACGAGCCAATTGAAAATCACATCAAACCCACCAAATTTTGTGCCCACCATTGAAACTACTATGTTCCCCCTTCAAACCTCATAGGTGAATTTGGTGCAGTCCATGCAACCGAAGAATCATCGACAACCTAGAGGGAAGAAAAGAATAAGAAGGAAAATTGCAATGATCAAGAGACTCAACAATCCAAAAACAATGTTGGTGGAGGCACGAAAGAGAAAAATAAGAAATATCCTTGCAATAGTTATGGGTAAAATCATCTTACTCATCAGTGCTCGAAAATGGATGAGATTGATTGGTATTTTGTCTAGCATAAAGCTTCCCAACAACCTATTGTTTTTACCAATACACTTCCTCCCTAACAATAACAAATGGTTGCCTAAAATAATTCCCCTCTGTAAGGGGGAATAGAAGGTACCTCTCATCTAGGGGGGTTGTCCTTGAGTGATCACGTGTTAATGTGTGACCAAATGGTGTATTTAGAAACTTGAGATCATAATTATTAAAATCCAAAGGTTGATCCTTCGAATCAGGATCAATAACCCTCTTCCTAGCCTAGTGTCCCTCTCTAGATCGAGAATCCACCACTTGAGACAATTCTTTTCCCACCATAGGGTGTTCTTCGAAGAAAAACAAATAATACTAATGCATGGGTCCCTCACAACTACAACATTGTGGAGTATTTTTCCTAGGAACAATATGCCATGTCTTCTCTCGAAGTTATGCAAAGCTTCCCATCGCAACATAAGTAATTTCTATCACCCATAGGTGGGGTTGATCCCTCGGATTCCAATATGATTATGTTTTTCTTGGGCCAAAGTCGACATAGGATCTTCCACCAAATTTATTTTCATATTCAAGTGATGGTATGTGGGAAAAATATCTTCCAAACGATTGTCAACAAAGGATCCTCTACTTGTATTATGTGCATGTCATGTTGGAAAGCTATCGACTCTCCAAAAATCAATTCGGCTAACACTATGCTCATGGAATATGATGGACATAGTTTTTGGCCTCACAGGATCCTTATCTCATTGCCCACAAATTTAGGTGGAAGACCATTTTAGTTGAATTTGAAGTGGTCAATGCCCCTTTAGAATGTAACCTTCTACCTAACAATACTTGGTTTTAAGAGATGTTGGTTGTAGTCTTTTTGGTCTTTAGAGTGCTTCATTTTTTTCATTAGGTGTGAATTGTGACCATCGATCAACATGCATATTTCATGCCTGACCTTAGGACCAATGCAGTCTCCAATGTGCCTTTTGTCGATGGTTCTAGGAGTGCTTATCAGAGTATCGACACATGGATTTTCAAAGACTCCTCCTTGATAGGTAAATTTACCCTTCCCCTTCCATATCATTCACAAAATGTGTCTCCTATTAACACGATCCCTCGAATTTCTTCATCCTCGGGTGGTACCAAGTCCCATGGAAGTAAAGTATTACAGAGGTCAAATGATACTCACAACAATTGAGATTGTTTATCAAGCGATCCGGTCTACATATGCTAACCTTGATGCTAATCTCCAAAATGATGTGGAATTTTATCAATATTCGAGGTCTACATGGGCCATCACGCCTCCTCCGGATTTGCATGACTTCCTCGATATTGAGTTTCATTTTGATGAGGCCATCATGGAAGTTATGGCTTCAATTGACAGACCATGGGATGAAATTCACCATCACACGTCATTTCTTACTGATTTGGAATGGTTATGGGATGAAATCAAAAACCTTGATTCTATTGATGATGTTAATGTTACCAATCTCCCATTATTTTAAAAAGGGAACTTGGAAAACATATTGAAGACCATACCCATTGAAATTTTAGTGAATCTGGGTGTAGTGGAGCACATCCTAATTGGTGCATATTGTTCCCCTTGAGAGATTGAACTTTATATTTCCCGATTCAAAGAATTATTCAACATGTTTTCTTAGTCATATGAATAAATGTTTGGTATTGACCCCCAGATTGTTGAACATGAGATAAAAACATATGACAAAGCCAAGCCTGTTCAACAAATGCTCTAGCCGGTAAACCTACAGAAAGTTGTTTCCATCAAAGCAAAGGTTCAAAATATTCTTCACATTGACTTTATCTATATGATTCCCCTAACATAATAGGTATCCCATCTCATTCCGGACTCTAAGAAACATGGTACAATTAGGGTCTACATTGATTATAGGGATTTAAATAAATCTTGTCCTAAGGATAATTATCCTACCCCATTCATTGATCAGATTATCAATGAGTGTGTCAGAAGTTAAATATTCTCATTCATGAATGGTTTCTCTGGCTATAATCAGAGTTAGATCAGACCAGATGATCAACAAAAGACTACCTTCATTTGTCCTTGGGGTACATTCACTTATCGGAAGTTTCCATTTGGCCTTAAAAATGACGAGGCCACTTTCCAGGGAGCCATGTCATATGTGTTTCACGACATCAAACACATTGTAGAGGCATACTTAGATGATTTGGTTGCTCAGTCTAAGCAACATGAGGATAGTCGTAGTCACCGATGGGGAATCTTTATCCAATTTCATTACTATAATGTATGTTTGAAACCACATAATTTCACCTTTTGCATGGTTTACGACCAATTATTAGGCTTCATTGTGTCCAAGCACGATATCATGTTTGATCCTTTAAAGGTTGAGGTGATTCTTCATTTTCTTTCTCCTCTTACCATCAACCAACTTCAAAGTTTGCAAGGAAAGGAAAATATTTTGTGTAGGTTCATTGCCAATTATATAGAGATAACAAAAGGATTTATGCACTTGTTGAAGAAAAATGTGCCTTTTGTATGGGATGAGAAAGGAAAACAATCATTTGATGCCTTGAAAACAACCCTTATGTCGAACCCATTTTTGAGCCCTCTTGATTACAGTCAAGAATATTTTATCTATCTTGCAGCCTATGAATCCACCATTGGTATGGTGCTTGTCCAAGAGGATAGTGCATAAAAAGAACATGTGATATATTATCTTAGCAAAGTTTTTTTGGGTCCAAAGGTTCGATACTCACATGTTGAAAAGTTGGCCTTGGAAGTTGTTCATGATGTCCAACATTTATGGAATTACATACTCTTGCATAATACCATTTTCATATCATACTCCAACCTAATGCAATATATCTTGAGCTGTCAGATCAGTGGGGGAAAATGATCGAAGTGGATCATAATTTTACAAGAGTTTGACCTAGAGTTTGTAACTTCCAAATCCAAGAAGTGTTTGTTCTTCGTTGAGTTGAAGTCCAAAATGTTAGAATATGAAATATTGTGCTTTTTTTACCATTGAAAATACCCTTTTCACCCAACCATAGGCCGAAGCCACCCTCTGAGCACCTTGACCTTGA
>CBVK0100940560.1:0-10853 GCA_900067695.1 Picea abies | reverse complement strand
GAAATGGTTTATCTTTGTTTTGTTTTCATGACTCTTATCATCAAGTCAGGGTTGTTTGAACTTGTGAAACCTCATGTCTAAAATAACTTGACACCCGAATTAAGAATCGACAGCTAACACTGCACCTAACGCGCTCAGGTTCGGCGTCGAAAAAATTCAAGCAAGTAAAGGGGCCACACAGTAACAAAATTCATTGAGTGCCGATCCCCATCAGCCTCGACATAAGGTGGAGTTGGTTTGCATAACTTATTCTCATGAAGTTTCAAGAGATAGTCCATCCCCTTCAGCATCGGCAAAATATGGAAAGGATAGACATTAACAAAGGATGCAAAGAAATCACCGATAGCCAATAACCGATGCACTTTATCAGGGTTGGGGAAATCTAGAAAGGTTAAAACAATCATTTTTTCTGTGACAAACATATTGTCGATCGTCGATCCCTGATGAATTTTCGGCATCGAGACTTTTTTGAGAGAGTCTATCCGAGAGCACTTGGGTAGGTTTATTGTTGATCGCCGATCCTTGATACTTTTCAATGTCGAAAAGATAGGATTGGGTTTTAGAACATATAGCTTAAATAAAGTCCCGATTCTAATTAACATGAGCAAATGAAGTCACTGATCTCAATTTTCACGTGTCTTTATCACGTAAGGGGGTCGTATGACCTAGTTTCATCTTGAGTCATGTTAAATTTCCCTAGGTCCTAGTCACACCTCCCAGTCATCTTTGCCACACCATCTTTGTATGACAAGATCGATCGACGTTAAAGATTTTGCAAGAAGATATCAATGAAAATTGTTTGAAGCAGAATCTCAACCCCTGACCCACCAACTACACTAGAGAAACAATGGGATGTTTCCAGCATAAGATAGATCAGATTTGGACATTTAATAGACCATTTAATGCTTGATACCACATTTGTTTCTACCTCGTGCGCCAATTAAACCACAACAATTTGAAATCACTGATAGACCATGTTACAACCTGTGCCCGCACTGTCAACCTATGATGAATTTAATTTTAAGCATATCTGAAGATCTGGTGGTAGATTTAATGAAATTACACTTATAACCTGAATTGAATGGCTGATGTGACAAGGTAAGTTCATCCGTGTTTAAATCTCTAGAATGGTTTTGAACAAATTCATTATGTGCACAAGTTTGAATTCTAGAGCATCTGAAAGAGCAAAGCAAGCATCTTGAGACTATGTTGACCCTCAGATTATCAAAACCAAGTTAAACAAGTTGTAGAGGTATGTGTTCAAATTTTTCAATTCGTTGGTCGTAATTTATATATGCATCTGATTTTCTTGCACAGTATCCAAACTATGTTCTATGTGTAGGTAAAATGCCACCGAGAAGGCCCACCAAGCAGTGTAAAGAATCAATTACATTAGTGTGTTTCAAAATGGCTGAGATGCCAAAGAGAATGACATTCGATTGCTGAGGGACAACAACATAGATCGGATAAGCAAAGAGGCCAAATACTGGGTGAAAATGGCCCAGGAACCTCAGCGGGAGATTCAGGAAAAATGGGCCAATTGCAAAAGGAGCTGGGTCAATATTAATCGGAAGATGAAAGACATCGGCCTCCAAAAATTCAGCTCACCCAAGGACTTTGTCGAATTGCATGAAATAGTTAAACAACATGCAAAACAAGACTCGGCATGGACTGCAGAGATAGCAAAGGTTGCTAGAATGGCGTCAAGTCAAGTACAATAGTTCATGGAGCACCCGATCAAGTCTCAAAGAATATTGCAACAGTTAAGTGTCAAAATAGTTAAGTATCAGGCACAAGCAGTAGAAGTAAAAGAAATCCTTTTGGCCCCGATGGACCAACACAGAGTCCCGTATTCCAACACATGCAATGAACTCTTCATCAAATGGTTAGATTATGAGAAGAGTCATCCACTTCAGTGAAACCATTTGACGACTCTTAGAAGATAGAGAGATGGAAGTTCCATGTGGCGATGTTTTGTTTTACTTAGCTTGCACTTTTGATAATTATTTTTATCTAGTGATTCATTATAAATAAGAGGATCAACCTTATATAAAGGTTTGATGGGTTTTGCAAAGACCCTCATTTTTGAATTGTAAAGAACTATTTCCGAACTACCTTAATTGAGAATTCTTGTTTAGGACCAGAGACAAACTTTTGGTTTTCATCAAAGGCATTATATGATTTTTAGGACCAGAGACAAACTTTTGGTTTTCATCAAAGGCATTATATGATTGGATTGAGGAGGAACTACTTCCAACTTTATTTTAGTAATTGATGTTGTGACGACTAAGAGATATTAACCTATTGATAAGTTATCTTTCTTAATATTTTTGCAGCTCTTGTTCTTAATGATGGAAATAAAATCATTGTGTTAATGTGTGATTAATGATTAGAGCTAAGGAAGCTATTTTTCTTTCCATCATCTTATTGCATGCGTATTTTCTTCACAATAATTGTATCTCATGAAATAATTGAAATACCAATAAGTTAATTTATTAGTACTAGGATTATAACATGCGTGAATATCATTGTTTTCATGCTTGAGCACAAGGGTTATCCCGAGATCAACCTTCTCCAGTAGTTAAGACTCCCTTTCACCAATTGGTTTATACCAACACACATCATTTATCAGACTCATCTAATAAAATAAAATACAAAAAGAGAATGTTTAATTGAAGGAGGAACTTTCATAAGAAGATATCCTTTCAATCACTACGTAAAGCCCATCGATAAATTGGTCAGATCGAGAGATCTGGAGAACCATTCCACCATCAAATGCTACAGAGTCTAATTGGGCATTTGTGGCAGGTTTGGTTCCTGATATTGAGTTAAAGGGATTTATGACCCCTCAATAGAATTGGTGCTAGAAGGAGGGCTTGAATGAATGAATGGATAACAATATTTTTGATATAATATTTCACACAACCTATAGATTCAAAACAACCCACATACATGGCTAGTCATTCTCAAGACAACCCACATACACTGAGTACTCCTGAAATGAGTAACTCACCCCAACAAGAGGAAGAACATTTATTCCTTGAAATACCTTATTCTCTTCCCCACGAGGAGTTGAACCAGTTCAGAAAAATCACAAGAGCTTACACCCGACAAATTGGATCATTACCCTTAGCTCCATTACTCCCTCGTAGAAAACAAGTAAGCAAACCAGTGTTTGAAACCCCCGACCAAGTTTTTTTTCACACAATAGAATACCTGATAGACTTTTCCCTCACCGAGATCAAACATCCCCTTAATCTAATCCCCGAAAAACCAATTCAAAACAACCCACATACATGGCTAGTCATTCTCAAGACAACCCACATACACTGAGTACTCCTGAAATGAGTAACTCACCCCAACAAGAGGAAGAACATTTATTCCTTGAAATACCTTATTCTCTTCCCCACGAGGAGTTGAACCAGTTCAGAAAAATCACAAGAGCTTACACCCGACAAATTGGATCATTACCCTTAGCTCCATTACTCCCTCGTAGAAAACAAGTAAGCAAACCAGTGTTTGAAACCCCCGACCAAGTTTTTTTTCACACAATAGAATACCTGATAGACTTTTCCCTCACCGAGATCAAACATCCCCTTAATCTAATCCCCGAAAAACCAACTGGTAATTACTCGGATCCCAACGATTTTGAATCTGATGAGGAAGGGTTTAACTCAGATTGCTCATATTCGAAGTCGGATGACATAGAGGATAACAATGATCATAATGAAGAAATGGGAAACCCACCTCAGAATAATCAACCTTGGTTGGCCAGATATGCTATGGAAATCCCCGGACGAGTAGATAACCTTCCCCGACATTCAGAAAAGTTACTCCCTAAATTTGACCCTGAAACCTCAGGATTGCATGAAGACCATATAAAAAAGTTCATACTAGATATTAGACTGATGAATGTCCAACATGAAGACATAGTATGAAGGATTTTCCCCTATACCTTTGAGAAATCATCCTCCACATGGTATTTTAACTTGCCTGTAGGGTCCATAACTAGTTGGATGAAGTTTCAAAAAGATTTTTTAGAAAAAATTGTAGAAGAAACCACTACAAGATCTTTGATGGCTGAGTTGTTCATTGCCACCATGAGTGTAAAAGAAAAGGTTAAAGAATTCAATCAATGATTCACCACTATCTTGAACAAATTCCAACCTGAAGCTAAACCCACTCAGGAGTTTCAAATCAAAGTATATGCTAATGCTCTCCCTGCTTCTATTTCCATGTTTGTAAAAATGGCTGCCAAGCATACCTTGGCTGAAAATTTCAAGGAATCCAAAACAATTGAATTACAAATGAAGGGATGTAAAGAGGGCCAAGTTTCACTAATTAAGAAGGAAAGTCAACCTCCACCTAGGAGAGGAATCTTGTTGACCAGACCCCCAGGGAAACAAACAGAACAAGGGCCCAAAAAGGGAAGTGGAGACATAGAGGACCTACAATTGGTGATAAAGAAGTTGTCAAATGAAATTGTAGACATGAAAAGAAGGGAAGGGGAAGGAAACCAAGGCTAAAGGACCTATAAACCCTTTTTAAAAAGAAACCCACCATTCAAAGTAGTTGAACCTCCCCCAACCAACTTAAACATAGACCTAGGAAATGTAGCATTCGACTCTTTATGTACCTATCACCAAGAGAAACATTCTGAAAGAGACTGTCCACAATGGGTGCATGCCATGAATTTGATGGCCAATCAGTTCCTAGACAAAGTTTCCCTTACCAAACAATCAAGCAGTTCAACGATGAATATTGCTAATAAGGAAGAAGTTTACCTACCGGAAGAAACAACCATGTTGATGTGGGACCTTGACTTGCCAATGCTTTCCGATGATCTATTTGAGGTTCAAGGACCACCCGATGAGGTCTTGGCTATGCAAACGCGAAGTAGCGGTCAACTAGTCTCAAATGATCTTACCATTGCCTAAAATTTGAGGGGAAAATAAACGTCCGATCACCTGAAAGAACCTTTTGTCTCCCAAATAAATCGTATAAACATCCATACATGAGAATCACCCAAGCTATACTACAACATAGTAGAAGATTTAAAAAGATTAAAAGTAAATGTATCAATCATGGACATGTGTAGAATTCCCCAATAAAAGGACTTTTTGTTACAAGCCTTGAAGATAATAGAAACTCCTATAACAAACACTGACCAAGGGGAAAATCCATCCCCCATAGATCTAAAAAATAAACCAATTGTGAACGCTTTCCTTGTAGACAAAAGGGAAAGCCTTTTGTCCCACCGTTCCTCTTGATGTTTGAAGGCTTAAAAAAAAACCTCTATAATTGTTTGGTTGGCTCATGTGCATCCTCCAATGTTATCCCATTATCTATATGCAAGAAATTAAATGCAGTCCCTCTAAAGTGATAAACATGTGATACAAATGGACAAAACCCAGGTGAAAGTTATTGGAGAACTCAACGATTTCATGATCAGAATGGAGACACACCCGAAATTTGTTCAAGTAATTGACATCATTGTAGTATATATACCAGAAGATTATGGACTACTACTTAGTCAAGATTAGTCTGAGAAGTTGAATGGATACTTTAGCTTAAACTTGGCTCACCTTTGGTTTCCATTAAAGGGACATGTAAACATGATTAGGATCAATAGGTAAAGGTATCTAAAACATACTGTCACCGATTTAGAAGCCCTCAATGAACCCTCTTCGACAGATTTCCCCGTGCTAGGAAACTACTCCTGTGATTTCGATTTCAGTAATTTCTCCCCTCTCTCATCTGATGTGCCTCTTACTCAAAACTCCAAAATGACTTTTCAAGAAAATGTACCGACAACGGTGGAATAAACCCTCTTCTATCAAGAACCTCTATTGGAAACCCCAGATGAAATAAGGGGAGATGAAGAAGTTAGTAGGCATGGAGAAACTGATGATTCTCGCTCGAAAGTATGGACCTTGTACTTTGATGGGTCTAAATCACAAGAAGGGTTAGGAATGGGGTGTACCCTCATTGATCCGAAGGGGAAACATAATTTCATGTCCTGCAGACTAGAATTTGAATGCACTAATAACACCATCGAGTATGAAGCTTTAGTGCAAGGGATAAAGAAGTCCATAGACTTAAACGTTAAAGAACTAAAGGTTTTCAGAGACTCTGAAATAATAATTGAAATACCAGCAAGTTGATGTATTAGTACTAGGCTTGTCACAGGTGTGAAAATCTTTGTCTGCATAATTTAGCACAAGGGTTATCCCAAGCTCGACCTTCTTCAGTAGTTAAGACTTCCCCCCTTTTTACCAGTTGTTTATACCAGTACACATCTTTTTATCAGACCAATCTAATAAAATAAAATACAAAAATAGAATGTTTAAACTGAAGGAGGTACTTTCACAAGAATATATCATGTCAATCACTACATAAATCCCATCTATTATTTGGTCGGATTGAAATATATGGAAAACCATTCCACTATCAAACGTTTCATAGTCTAATTCGGCATCAGTGGCGGGTTTGGTTCATGTTGTTGAGTTAAAAGGATTTAGGACCCCTCAATAGAATTGGCACGAGAAGGTGGGCCTGAATGAATGAATGGCTAACAATATTTATGATATAATTTTTCCCACAGCCTATAGATTCAAAACATCCCACATTCATGTCTATTCATTCCCAAGACAACCCACATACACTACGTACTGCTGAAATGAGTAAAGCACCCCAGCAAGAGGAAAAACATTTGTTCCCTGAAATACCTTACGCTCTTCCCCACGAGGAGTTGAACTTGTTTAGAAGAATCACAAGAGCTTACACCCAACAAATTGGATCACTACCCTTATCTTCTTTACTTCCTCATAGAAAAAAAGTAAGTATACTAGTGGTCGACACCCCAGCTGGTAACTACTCTGAGCTCGATGATTTTGAATCTGATGAGGAAGGGTTTAACTTAGATCGCTCATCTTCGGATTCAGACGACATGGAGGATAACAATGATCATAATGAAGAAAGGGGAAAAACACCTCAGAATAATCAACCTTGTTTTTCCATATATTCTTTAGCAATCCCCAGATGAGTACATAACCTTCCCCAACATCCAGAAAAGTTACTCCCTAAATTTGACCCTGAAACCTCAAGATTTACTGAAGAGAATATCAAAAAGTTCATACTAGCTATTAGAATGATGAATGTCCAACATGAAGACATAGTATGAAGGATTTTCCCCTATACCTTCGAGAATTCGTGCTCTACGTGGTATTTTAACTTTCCTGTGGGGTATATAACTAGTTGGATGAAGTTTCAAAAGGAGTTTTTAGACAAATTTGTAGAAGAAACCACTACAGGAGCTTTGATGGATGAGTTGTTCTCTGCCACCATGAGTTCAAAAGAAAAGGTTGAATACATCAATCAATGATTCACCACCATCCTGAACAAATTCCAACATGAAGCTAAACCCACTCAGGAGTTGCAAATCAAAGTATACACTAATGTTATCCCTGCTTCTATTTCCATGTTTGTAAAAAGGGCTGCTAAAACGACCCTAGATGAGAATTTCGAGGAAGAAAAAACAATTGAATTCCAAATGAAGGGACGTAAAGAGGGCTGGGTCTCATTAGTTAAGAAGGAATCTCAACCTCCATAGAGGAGGGGACTCTTATTGAACAGACCCCTAGGGAAAACATAACAAGGTCCTGAAAAGGGAAGTGGAGACATAGAATACCTACAACGGATCATCAAGAAGTTTTCAAATGAAATCATAGACATGAAAATAAGTGCAGGGGAAGGAAACCAAGGCCAAAGGCCCTATAAACCATTTTTTAAAAGAATTAAAAGAAACCCATAGTTCAAAGCAATTGAACCTCCCCCAACCAACTTAAACATTGACATGGGAAATGTAGCATCTGACTCTTTCTGTACCTATCACCAAGAGAAAAATTATGAAAGAGACTATCCACAATGGGTGTATGCCATGAATTTGATGGCTAATCGGTTCCTATATGAAGTTTCCCTTACTGAACAATCAAGTGGCTTTGTGATAAATATTGTTGATCAGGAAGAATTTGACCCGCCAGAAGAAACAACCACGCTACTGTGGGACCCTGACTTTCCAATGCCTTCTGATGATCTATTTGAGGTTTAAGAACTCCTCGTTGAGGTCTTGGTTGTGAAAACGCAAAGTAGGGGCCAAGCGGTCTCAACCAACCTTACTGTTTCCAAAACTTCAAGAGGAAAACAAACATCTAATCACCCAAAAGCACCTTTTGTATCCCAAAGAAATACTATAAATATCCATACACGAGAATCATCCAAGCTAGACTACAACATAGTAGAAGATTTAAAAAGATTAAAAGACAATGTATCGGTCATCGACATGTGTAGAATTCCCCAACAAAAGTAATTTATGTTACAAGCCTTGAAGTCAGGAGAAACTCCTATAACAAGCACTGACCAAGGAAAAAATCCATCCCCCACAAATCTAATAAATAAACCAACTATAAACACTTTCTCTGAAGATAAAAAAGGAAAGCCTTTTGTCCCACCGTTCCTCTTGACATTTGAAGTCTTGAATAAAAACTCCATAATTGTTTAGTTGACTCAGGGGCATTGTCTAATGTTATGCCATTATCTATCTACAATAAATTAAATGTAGCCCCTCTCAAAAGTGATAAACATGTGATACACCTGGACAGTACCCAGGTGAAAGTTATGGGAGAACTCAAGGATGTCATGATCAGAATGGTGACACACCTGAAATTTGTTCAGGTAATTGGCATCATTGTAGTAGATATACCAGACGCTTATGGAATGCTACTTAGTCGATATTGGTATGAAAATTTGAATGGATACTTTATCACAGACTGGACTCACCTTTGGTTGCCATTAAAAGGACACACAAACATGATTAGGATCGATAGGGAAATATATCTCAAACACACTATCATCAATTTAGAATCCCTCAACAAACCCTCTTCAACATATTTCCCCGTGATAGGCCACTAATCATGTGATTCTGATTTCGGTAATTTCTACCCTCTCTCATCTGATGTTCCTCTTACTCAAAACTCTAAAATGACTTTTCAAGAAAATGTACTGAAAATGGCGGAAGAAACCCTCTTTTGTCAAGAACCTCTGTTGGAAACCCCAAATGAAATAAGGGGAGAGGAATAATTTAATAAGCATGGAGAAGTTGATGATTCTCACTCGCAAGTATGGACCTTGTACTTTGATGGGTTTAATTCACAAGAAGGGTTAGGAGCGGGGTGTATCCTCATTGATCTGAAGGGGAAATGAAATTTATTGTCCTACAGATTAGAATTTGAATGCACTACTAACACTATAGAGTATGAATCTTTAGTGCAAGGGCTAAATAAATCCATAGACTTAAACGTTAAAGAACTAAAGGTTTTCAGAGACTCTGAAATTATCATTAGGCAAGTAAGGAATACTATAAATTTCAACTCTCCCCACCTGAGGAATTATCAACAGGAAGTGCACCGGCTAATAGAACATTTTGAAGCCTTCAACATTACAATGATCCCCAGAATAAAGAATACTCTTGTTGATTCCCTAGCCACTGCTACCTCAAGGATATCCCCTTTAGAAGACTATGAAGCCTCTCGGTTCACTGTGGAACTGCTCTGCAAACCATTGGTTCCCAACAATATTTCTAATTGGAAGGTATTTGAAGGAGATGAACATATCATAAACCTCTTAACCAATCAAGAAAATTTCAAAGACCTGGATATTGATGATGAAGTATTCCAAGAAAAACTAGTAGAAACTAATCCCCGTGAACAAAGAGGTGAAATATATCACTCGACTGACAAACCAAGGTTTCACATGATACTGAAAGGGGTAGCCAATTTGGAGAACCTCTTTGACTTAAGGGAAATATTTAAAGGGTCAACAAAAACAAAGACAGGGAGTTCATGTCCCATGTATGAGACTATAAATATAGGAACTCTGGAGAACCCTAAGAATATAAATCTTGGCAAGGAAATATCTAAAGAAGAAAGGAAGGTCTATCTCAAACTTTTCAGAGAATATCAAGATGTTTTTGCATGGTCCTACAGAGATATTAAAACTTATGATACTCATATTATACAACACACAATCCCATTAAAAACTAGAGTAAAACCCTTCTAGTAGAAGCTTCGGAAGTACTACCCATCTCTGGAATGCCTCATGTGTCAGGAGTTAAAGAAATTACTATATGCTAAAATTATATTTCAAGTTAGACAATCTGCCTGGGTAGAAAATTCGGTTCCTGTTAGGAAAAAGTCTGGGGAGATCCGCCTGTGTGTGGATTTCAAAAACCTCAACAGAGCATCAGAAAAAGAAAACTACCCAGTCCCACTGAAGGAGCAACTCTTGCAGACCATGTTTGGTTCTGATATTTTCTCCCTGTTGAAAGGTTTTTTCAGGTTACAACCAAGTTCTAGTTTTAGAGGAAGACCAATTGAAAACTACCTTCCAAACCAGGTGGAGAACCTTTGCTTATAAAAGCATGCCCTTTGGGTTAATCAATGTAGGGGAAACCTTCCAAAGAGCCATGGATGTAGATTTTCGAGGACTAATCAACAAATGTGTAGTAGTTTATTTGGATGACATGACTGTGTATTCAAATAATAGAGAAGATCACATCCAACACCTAACCTAGATTTTCGAAAGGTGTAGGAAATATAGTATATCTTTAAACCCTAAGAAAACTATCTTTGGTGTCGAGGAAGGAAAAATACTAGGTCATATTATATCTCAAGCAGGAATTCACATAGGCCCAAAATGAATTAAGGCAATAGCCCAACTTCCCTTACCCCACAACAAAAAGGCTATGCAATCCTTCTTTGGGAAAATCAATTTTGTGAGGAAGTTCACCCCCGATT
>CBVK0100940539.1:0-12857 GCA_900067695.1 Picea abies | reverse complement strand
ATTTAAAAGGTATGTCATTTATCCCTTGTTAGTTAGTATGCTTGATAATGGAAACTTAGGGAAAGTTTTATATTTTGTCTTGTTTTGTTCTAGTTTCATGGTGAAACTAGGGAGATCTGTTTGTGTCCACACTTACCGATTAATCCGATAAAAATGGTATTGGTTTTCAAGGCAATTATTTCAAGAAAGTTGTAATTTTAACCATCCTACAAAAAAGGGGTGTTACCAGTAACACCATTTTTTGAAATGGAGGTAAAAATAGTCACTAAAAAAAAATGAGAACTCTAGAGAGATATTGTTAATTTGGTAACTTTGTTCATGTTATATTGGTTATAAGTTCATAACCAATGTATTCAAAGATATACTCATGTTATAGAAATGAATGCTAAAAAATCTAGTCATGTATGAGGCCATGATGTGGTTGGATATGGAAGAGCCATAGAACAACATAAGTTCTTAATGGTCTTCCTAATTATAATCGATGTTTGGATTGCAACCTCTTTTCCAACATTGAAGAAAAATAAATGATTATATTCTTTGTGTTGTGTATGGGTGGAAGTGGGAAGTATACAAATGTTTGAGCAAGTAATGGGAAGAGTCTAGATGATGTGTCAAGGTGTTGTCTAGACCTTCCAACTCACCATGGTGGAATACATGACATCGATATATGTTATTCTAAAGTCAATGTAGGGATCCATTGTGTAGATGTGGCCATGGGTATTGGCACAATGGTTTATTGGTAATGTTTGATTCATTATAGCTAGGTGTGCTAAATAATGCATGTATAATGAATGATGGTTTTGTTCTAGTTAATATGATTAACCACTGGAAGTGATTGAATTTTTAGATTAATATAATTATGAGATCACTTCATGGGAGGAATGAAATTGTTGCAATGAAAGGATAATGTGCATGAATACTGACAATTTGTTTGGTTGAATGGAAGTTGGGAATAGATTGTAGGTATAATGGTCCTTGATATGGAAATGGTATAATCCTAATGGAAGATTGATACCTACTGCCTAATGTTGCAAGAGCCAAACATTATGAAAATGAATCTCATGATTGTGAAATTTGATTTCCCACATAAAACAGATTTGTAAATTACAAGTAAAATTGTTGTGATGATATCTCATGATGAATGTATGTGTGTAATACATATGAGATGATGGCTATTGAAGTTGGATAGCTCAGGAAGAATGTTGTTTCTATGACATTGGAACCCTATGATTTTCACAAGTTATTGGATACATACAAGTAGTGGATATATAGTAGTAAGTTAGCACTCTAGTTGCATGATAACATCTTAGAAAATGATGGATCACCTGAGGGGTTGTGTAGCAAAGAAGGGGATGTATGATCCTGGAGGGTGAGTATATAAAGGAAGATGTAAATTAATAATGCATATGGCATGGTGACTGGAATCATGAGGGTGTGTCTAAAAGGATAGTGAGCTTAATTATGGCTCATGGCATCTTTGTGAAGCATAAGATAGCCATGTAGATAAGTATTGGTTTATGGTTACAAACTTATTTTTAAATAAATGTTACATTGTGGAGTTGAGGGCTTCTGTGAATAAGATCATTTTTACATGATAATGGTTATAACATGTATATTTTCATGATGGTTGTATAGGTATAGTTGAAGAATGAAGACATGAACTGAGTTCTTAGAAAGAAGAGCACCAGAAGGAAATGGATCTCAATGACAAAGCCATGGCATGATTAAAGTCTAGTGGGATTCTTGGAGATCGAAAGAAGCAAACTAGAGTTGAAGGGTGCAATGTGAGAAGCACATCAACAACTATTTGAAATTTTGGAGATTACATTATCAAAGTTGGAGTTCCTAGAGCCAAAACTTTGAGACTTTATGTCTGACTTGTGTTGGAGCCCTAGAGGGAAGTGGTATAGCTCGAGGGATTGCAGTGCAAAGAAGGGAGTACACTTCATTGGGTTTTGTAGGTTGAGGGGAATGAGATATTTTTCATTGGAATTGTTGTGGGAATCAACAAATTGTAAAAGTTGTTGCAGCTAGAGTTCCTAGAGCCACATATTTAAGACTTCATGTTTGACCTTGTATTGAAGCATTGGAGGGAAGTGGCATAGCCCAGGGGACTACAGTGCAGAGAATGGGGTACACTTCCTTGAATTGTGTAGGTTGAGGGGAACTATATATTGTTGCTTGGAATTTTTGCAAAAATTATAAAAAGTAAAATCATTATGTATGGTCTCTAGGATAGAGTGCCTATGTATATATGTCTGCGCCAAGGTGCCTATGTTTTGGGTTGAAGTGCCTGTGTGATTCTAGGTTGGGGAGCCTATATGTTGAGTAAAATCCAGATATCCTAGCATTGTAATAGGTATGTACACATGTATGTTGGTGTTCATTAAGGATAGTGTAAAACTAATGGGGAGGGGATGTAACATCCCTAGTTTTAATCCCCATGAATTGTAATATAATTGTGCAAATGTGATTTAGGCTAATGAGCCAGTATGTTTTAGGACAGATAACCTATATCGATCCATATGGCCAAGGGATGAATTATGTAAACATTGTACATTGAAAATAATAAAATGAAATACATTGTCGATTGTAGACAGGTAAGGACCAGAGTAATGGGGGGATATGATTTCACAGGATATGGGGATTAATGAGGATTTTGAGGGGTTTCCATATGTATCAAGTATTAATCCATCTCCATTAATCATTTTTTCATTTATCCATTTATGCCTTTTTGAATTATTCATCACTCAGTCATCGAATTCCTATAATAAATTGGGTGAGGAAGTCAACCCACTTAGTTATGACAACATAGGTTGAGTGTAATCATTCTTGGGGGGGAAGTAAGACTCAAGAAAGCATGGGAGAAGAGGAATTAGAGTAGGAAGAAGAACAAGTTTTTACAATTAACAAGAAGTGGGGAGAAAGAGAGCATAGTGTTGTAAAAGAGTGGTTAGCCATAATGGGTGTTGAAGATAGCTTGTTGAATCTTGTAAATTTGTTGAGAATGAGGTTGGTATGCCTATGAGTGATTCTTGTTAAGGAAATTACCCAAAAACATTTGTAAATGTTGTGTGAGCACTCATGTTGTAGTTGGATTTCTTGGAGCCCCAGTAAAGATATTCCTGACCGGTTTGTGCTCAATCCCTAAAGGGGATGGATATTGTCTGAGGGACTATAGTGTAGAGAAGGAAATATCATCCCTTGGGTTATGCAGAATTATGTGGAAGAGAGATGGGCAGTTGGAATTGTTGTGGGATTCATGTCACTATGTCTTAGTGGTTATTTGAGTTGTTACATTTGTCTCATATCCCTAGCTCGGGAGTGGATTTTTGTAGAGATAATTGGTGCAACAGAGCCTATGATTGGGAGGAATGTCCTTTGTTTGTATTTAGTTGTGTAAAAATATTTAAAAAATAAGTGATCTAATCACTATATGTTATTTACTATTTAATGATGTGGATAAATGTTGCATTTACTCTATATATTTTATGTATGAATATTGTGGTGTGTGTGTGTTTAATTGTTTTTGTGCATGTTTAAACCATTTGCATTCATGTTTTTATGCATTAATGATAATAACATGCCTAAATTTCATGCTACATGTATTTTTTTGCATTTCAATCCATGTATTAGTTTATTTGGAAGCTAGGTACATTACAGTTATATCAGAGAAGAATTTTATGGTATCATTCCTTAGTGAGAGATCTAGGGACATAATAGAATGTTATTCGAGCATAATTTTATGTTAGCATGCCTCAATGATGGATCTGGGGACATGACACTCGACGTGTCAATCCCCATAGAGGACACTGTGAGGGCCATGAATTATGTTATTGATAATGGGTGGCCATTATATTAGGCACCAATGGATGGAATGTACAATAGATCACCAAGTCATGGGAGGTCATGAATAGGTTTGATATGGTTGGAGATTCTTGCAAGCGGTTTTAGTATAATCTCTTCTCTTGTCACAAGGATGCAGACCAAGTGTTGAACGAAATTCCTTAATGAAAAGTATTTGGTGAAATGATTGATATCAATGACACTTCTAGGGTGGCCTTAATTCAAAAGGATTGTGATATCAAATAAATATTTCAAATCAAGGTCAAGTCTCTCATAGAAAAAACCTTAATCTTATGGGTGAGATTATGTGGTAATATCAAGTATAAACCAAATTTCATCCAGGGATCCTTGTGGACTAGTACTTCCTTTCATTTGCAAGTAAATAACTTGGTGACCATTATATGCTAACTACATTATATGCAAACACATAACTCTCACTTTGGTTTTGTGCCTGCATCAAGGAGTGATTTCAAGGAAATGGTTAGAAATAAACTTTCCACTCTCTTTTTTTGTTTCAAATCATTCTCTGATTGGTGTGTATATTGTCGTGAACCCATAAGAGGTGATAGTGTTGGAGGTCTCAGAGAAAGAAGCCACAAAACTACCCTCAATTTATAAATCATTTACAATAATTTGTAGAATTAATGGTTTATGTCCTCCTACATCAAACTTGTACTAATAGATCTATTCCACTTGAGCGTACCTATGCTCCAAAGGTCTATTGTTCAATTTTCAAACCTTAATTATATATATTCTCCAAAGATGTATTATTCAATTTTCAATCCTTGTTGATTATCAAAGATTTTTTTAGAAGGGTTTCTAGTTTTGGAAAAGAGCATGTCATGTCCCCATTTTTGGGTTCCCCTATTTTGTAGTAGAAGGGACTTCTGTGGCTTGTCAGTGGAGAAAAAATTGTAAAAAAGGGGGGTCATTTAATGTCACTTAGTTAGGATATGTTATGTTTTTAAAGTGACACTATGGAAGTAAAATAAATTTATATTAATAAATTACTTAACTATGTTTAAAGTGACTTTTAATCTTAAAGTGAAAATTGGAGGGAAAATAAGGCTTATATTTGATTTAGTCAAAAAAGAGAAATTCTAGAAGTGACATTTAATTTGGTCAAAAAGTGGAAAGTTATAGGAGGCATGGAAAAATGATAAAAGGAGGGGTATATCCTCCCTTTGGCATTATAATTTGATTGATCTCTTGTATGGCGCTCTAGGAGCCATTGTTTCAATAGGGTTTAGCAAAACCCTTCCATTGTTGGTCTTGCTTTGGTGGTGCAATATCCACCCTAGCTAGACAAGGAGGAGGATTCATCCAGGATCTTCAATGGAGATTCATCTTGGGTTTTGATTTCATTTTTTATTTTCTTAGAGAGGTTGTGGAACTTAGAGGGTTTGATCTCATCTATTGAGGAAGCCACGGCATGATTCCAGGTTTTTGACTTGTATTGTGTGTTTTCCATTGAGGTATTGTAGTTTCCATAAGAACCATTGGATTGTTGTATTTAGATCTTTATTCATAATAAATACCACATATTGTCTGTTATATTTTAGGTGTATTTGTATTGCATGCAATGTGTTTGACAAAATGTCTATTAGTGGAATACATGCAAATTGTTTGTGAAAATTTGTCAACCAGATTAGAGCATCAAGAAAATTTATTCCATAGAAGGACATAATATCCCATCCCATTCTACTGGGGATATTATAGTGGTATCATAGTTGGTCATATTTCCAGCCCGTGATTGCATCAGAGAAATTTCCTTGGCCAAAGAAGGAAAAAAAATTGGGGTCTTTGTGCATAATGATTTTAAGAAAAAAAATAGGATGGCACACTTCATGGTTAGATTTAAAACTTTATGAGAAGAATTTGGAGTAAAAAAATGGATATTTGAATTCCTCTATGAAAAATACCTAATTTGAAAAAATACATAAGTTGAAACAGAGTCTGGAAAGTGAAGTTATCAACATTTTAAATTCAACAAATTTTCATGCTTTTTCCAGAAAAATCCGCACGATTTACAGTGAAGGGAAACATTGTGAAGGAAATCTGATTATGTACAGGTGTAAGAAAGGATGAAGATAACTCATGAATTTTCCATGGATGAGGGTTTATTAACTTTTTGACAAAACCTCAGCCAAAAACTACCAAATTACTACAACTCAATAATAGCCATGTTTAAGTTTCTTAAGAAGATTAGTCTGGAATGTTTGGTTGAAGTTGCGAGGGAGATAAAGGAAGATAAATACATGCAGGACTACCAAAAGTATCTAAAATTCGGTGAAGATATCCATGAAGTTTTATCCTTCAAAATATATTACACCCTTGTGGCATGGAAACTGTCCCAAGGATTTGGACGAGGATTATTTTAAATGCACAAGGCAGAAAGCGAATTAATACAAGCATGAAGGATAGAGGGACTTGGTGGAGGTACATGTATCTAATCCTGTTGAAGATGTGGGAATTAAGGAAGAGGAACACACAATATCTTATGATACATCATCAGAGTTAACCGATGAAGCTGAGGACACTAGCGTGCTAGATCAGTATACCTATGATGAATCAACACAAGAAGAGGATGCAACATCTTATGATGACTTTCTCCAATCAGTTGATGTTGAGTATCCAACATATCTCACTATGTATGATGAGGTTATTACAAGCATGATATAACCTACTCTTGATGAGGATTCAACACCATATCTCAGTGATAACGCCGATGATGATGAGGAAGTGATTGAAAAAAAACCTTTAGTGTTGCGGGACCAATTATTGGTCAAGGAGGAGCAAGTTGTGTAGGTGTTGACAAGGGAAGGCAAAGCTCATAAATTTATTGAAGATCTTATGTGGAAAACTCGGATGGAGAAGAGACAAAAAATAGTTTCAAATGGGATCACTAGTGCTCAATTACACATCACCAAAGAAGCACTAGAGAGGATGAAATCCGATTACTTATAGTTGTTCATGGATAGGGACCTTTCTCTTAAGTTCGTTGAAGACAAGGAAAGGGAGAATGAGGAGATTTATTACCACCTTAGTTTGGCATGCTCTTCATTGATGAAAACAACAAAGACTCCATCATCTTTGGTAGTGGTATCACATGAGGGCATGAGTGGCACTTATGATCTTAGGGAGAAGCCTCTTGTGACGATCCCACATAGGGAGCATTCAAAGTTGCAGGTATTGGAGGAGAGGTTTGATGCAGAGGATTTTGACTGTGCACCTATTTTTCATTGTAGGGATCATGAGCCATTCCTTTTGGCTCAAGGCTTAGCTACATAGGAGGTAGTTGAGAAAATTATTTGTGGACCAGCTGACAAGGAATCATGCGCACTAGTTGATTGGGGGATTACGTATAGGAAAATGGTGGATACATCACTCTGGGATCCAAGTTCAGTTATTATTAGTTGAATGATTGATACAGTGGCCCATAAAGGAAACCAGGTGGTAAATGAGGATGCAGTGGTGTGTAGTAGTATACAACAATATACAACTATGTGTGGTGGTATACAATGGGTTTTTGGGACGTTTCCCTCAGGGAGACCTCCAAACAATGACTACATACACATCATTGAGTTTGGTTCACCCAGGATCGTTGAGTGGATAGACAAGATTCAGGGAGAGGAATATTCCTCGAAGAGTGATCTTCAATTGGGATATCACCGGAGCAGGGACAAAGAACAATATACCTGCATGATTACTCTAATATGTTACCCTAATTTCTTGGTCATGCCATTGGGGTTGACCAACAAACCTGATGCTTTCGAGTCTTGCAGGAAGTGACAATGGAATCTAGTGCTATTTTATGATGCCAACAATATTTTCAGTAGGACATGGTGGGTTCACCTCAGTCAGTTGGGTCAGGCACGTAGGACTATATCCATGTCATATTTCTTTCATTTGGGTTATGTGGTTAGAGCCCAAATCGATATTGTATTGGATCATTTCACCGATATGTCAGTTGACAGAGTGTTGGATGGCATTATCCACTACGAAGGTTGCACACATGTAGTCCCTAAGTCCACACTTAGGGAGAGGATTATGAGGGATATTTATGATTCACCATTGACAGGGCATGAGGCACCATAGGTGACAGGGCTATTTTCCAAGGAGGTGTTTATAATCCATGGATTACTTGAGTACATTGAAGGTGATCAAGATATCAAATTACTTGGTGCAGTTTGGCAGGAGTCGAACAAATTAGCAGGCACAGAGTTGATGCCTAGTACTTGGTTTCCACCAGATGATGGAATACTAGGGACTTGGCTCATTTTGACTTCGATGATTACCAGTATATAAAACAAAAACTAGCAGGTGGTGGGAGTGGTGGACTTCCAATTTGGTGGTGGGATCCATGAATTCATTTGTTTGATAGATTGATTCAGATGATGATGAGTGACAGAGTTGTGATAGTGATGGGATTGCTTTATTTTTGGGACGTTAGGAGAGGGGAGGTTGAGACTTTCTCTATATGGTAGGGAAGACTCGAGGTCGGTCATGTATTTACAGGCACAGATTTCAATAAGACACCTTCGCAGGAGAGGATCCAGGATAGTGATTTCAGTCCCTTCCAGGAGTTCATCTCGAGGTTCCAGGAGAGGAGGATACAGACTAAGCGTGATGGTGCAACGATGATTTTCGGATCAATGCATTGTTAGCATGGTGGTACCTTTTCGGGATTAGTTTTGGACCCTGGAATTACATTCCTTGACAGTTCAACTACTATTAGAGATGTGAGCATTGGTTTTGACTCTCCATAGTTTACCTTTGGGATACTTAGGAGTGGTTGCACGGAGGAGTGGCCTTCCAAGGAGTTGAATGATTTTATATAGCTTATGATAACATGGCTTATTAGGGATAGGTAGATGGGTTCTTATATCAACATATTGTAGATATTCGGGAAGATCCGTGAGAGGTTTGCATAGAGAGGATTCACGAATGGTGTAGGGGAGTATACGACTTGTCAACAGAACAGGTCAGGGAATACTCATTCCACGGGATGGATACAGTATTTGGATATTTATGGGTAAGAGTGGGAAAGCATGTGGATAGATTGCACCAAATATTTACCAAGGATACAATGGACCGGTAGTGTCTCTCCATTGACTGACTAGTTCACACACTTTCCAGTGGTATCTTCTGAGTATGGGGTGGCGCAAATGAAAACATTATCTAGGGAGAGGATCTCTAGAGTCCATGAGCATCCCAGAGTCATTGGAAATGACAAGGATAGACTCCATTTTCTGACATCCTGGATTCGATATGAAAGTGAATTTTACAGGCTGTGACTTCACATGGATGCTTATGCCAGCTACTATTCATGATAGTAGGCTTATCTCTTACAAGTGTATCAGAATGGAGCTACATGAGAGGGAGATGCAGAGTAGGCACGATGGTCGAATGACTATGGTCAGAGTAGCACAACATCACTGTGGTGGTTCCTTTCTAAGGATATATTGGGACCCTGGGATTTCAGTAGGAGATAGTGAAATAGTTGACATGGAGGCGAGAGACAGTTTTTTCTCTCATGAGATTGGTTCCCTAGCATAGCAGTATATTGATGGGTTGATTGAGTTATTGCAGCACCGAGTGACCTTTCTTGTTGGTTGTTTCCAGGAGACCTCTTATATCAATACATTATCAAGCCACACCTTGAGTGGAGGATGCTTCACATCTTACACGATGGTTTCGGATCCTGATATCATTTTTTAGTTTCAGTCTAGAATAGTTGATGGAGCATTAGGTCATGATGGTATTGCTTGAGGACAAGAGATATTTGGGAAGGGAGGATTTGTCATGTCCCCATTTTTGGGTTCCCCTATTTTGTAGTAGAAAGGACTTACGTGGCTTGTAGTGGAGAAAAAAGTGTAAAAAGGGGGTGTCATTTAATGTCACTTAGTTAAGATATGTTATGTTTTTAAAGTGACATTAGGGAAGTAAAATAAATTTAGATTAGTAAGTTACTTCACCATGTTTAAAGTGACTTTTAATATTGAAGTGAAAATTGGAGGGAAAATAAGGGTTATATTTGATTTAGTCAAAAAAGGGAAATTCTAGAAGTTACATTTGATTTGGTCAAAAAGGTCAAAAAAGGGAAATTCTAGAAGTTACATTTGATTTGGTCAAAAAGGGGAAAGTTCTAGAAGACATGGAAAATGGATAAAAGGAGGGGTAGGGCCTCACTTTGGCATTATTATTTGATTGATCTCTTGTATGTTGCTCTTGGAGCCATGTTTCGTTAGGGTTTAGAAAAACCCTTTCATTGTTGGTCTTTTTTGGTGGTGCAATATCCACCCTAGCTAGACAAGGAGGAAGATCCATCCAGGATCTTCATTGGAGCTTCATCTTGGGTTTTGATTTTAGTTTGATTTGCTTGGAGAGGTTGTGGCACTTGGAGGGTTTGATCTCATATGTTGAGGAGGCCACAACATGATTCTGGGTTTTTGGCTTTTATTGTGTGTTTTCCATTGAGGTATTACAACTCCCATAGAAGCCATTGGATTGTCGTACTTAGATCTTCATTCATAATAAAATACCACATATTTTCTCTTCTATTTCTAGTGTATTTGTATTACATGCAATATGTTCGACAAAATGTCTATTAGTAGAATACATGCAAATTGTTTATGAAAATTTGTCAACCATATTAGAGCATCAAGAACATTTATTGCACAGAAGGACATAATATCTCACCATTCTACTAGGGATATTAGTAGGCCATTTCTTTACCCCATGGTTCCCTAATTTTGACCCTACCAATATATATGTCACCAAAATGTTAATTGGCATTTATTATCCTTTGAAGATATTGGGACTACATTGATAAGCTACTTAAAAATAGATCCTAAGCAGATTAAGTTGGGTTTATTCATGTATGTTTGAATTTGTGTTGAGATTGACATTAACTAGGGTCTATCAAATAAGATAGCAGTACAAAGAGAAAGTTTTAGATGGGCTTAGGTTTAGAACTATGAGAATACAACTTTATAGTGTCATATCTACCAACAAATAGAGAATATTTAGGATTCTTGTCACTAAGCACGAGCTCACCCCCCAAAAAAAAAAAAACATAAACCAAAACCAAAAAGTTGGTAATCATGTGAGCAACCATTCTCGGATGATAAAGATTATCAAAATGAAGAAAATCAACAAACAATAGTTTTGAAGAAGGATACTAGTGCCTTTCCAGAAATGAAGATTAAGGAATCAAATCTTCTCTCGAAGGATATCAAATAATATAAGAATATCGAGATTTTCACATCAAGGGTGGTAGTTGTATATGGATCCCCATTAGAAGGAATCAAGATACTTCATGAATTCAACAACTATAATTTGGATAAGGAGTTGTCATTTGATATGAATCTGTGGAACCTTCTCTAGGGAGTGGATTGAAGTTAAAAAGAAGAAATGGAAAAAAGGAGAATTAAATTTTTTTTTCTCATTAATCCTTGACATGCTTTCTTCATTTAGGGGTACTTGCATGCTCTTTGATTTTTTGGTTTTGTTTATATATAATATTTATATTATATTGGTTGAATATAATAATTTTAGAATGAAACACAAATGAAATGACCAGAACAAATGTAAATGTCAAATACACATGATTAATGTAATTTTCATTAAATTTACAAATAGAAATGATGATAATTTCTCATATATATATATATATATATATATATATATATGAAATTATCATCATTTCTATTTATAAATTTAATGAAAATTACATTAATGATGATATTTTTAAATTTTTAATTTTACTAGAGTTTAACATTTTTCATTTTGATCTATAAACACAATTTACATTACACATCCCATCCATCTTTACTTGTAAACTTTGTTGCTGCTATGTAGGAAAAATTACATCAAATCCATTTTTACTTGTAGACCCTTTTCTAGGTGCAATAAAAATAAAAGATAATTAAAGAGAAAATAATTATTTCTATTGTAAATTATTTAAATGTTCCACGTGGTCTATACGTTTTTATGAAGCACAATTATTTTTTTAATAGAACGTGTTTGATATACATTGAACATTTAAATGTGGTTTTTTGGTAACCAATGTTCCATGTAGTCTATACACGTTTTTATGAAGCACAATTGTTTTTTTAATAGAACGTGTTTGATATACATTGAACATTTAAATGTGGTTTTATTGGTAACCAAGTATAGGATGATATTTACTTTTCATAAAAAAACAATTTCAAGAAACATTTAACTTATGTTATTTTTTTTTACGAAAAAGGAAGGATGTTAGACAATATAGAATATATACAGTTATATTAATATTATGTATATAATATTATTTAAATTAATATTATAAGTTTATGTGATTTTTATGTTTGGTGTTGTTTTGTTGATGAAATGGTTTTATTTTTGGAATTCGACGATAGAAATTTACAAGAATCATTATTTTTTGTTGTTCAAATTCCATTTTTGAATATAGAAATGGATTCTCAAAAACCCCTAAAGCATTTGGATTATAGATAAATAATCGCTCAAATCTTCAAATCTAACAATTTCTCACCGGATTTTGAATAAATATTCCCGAAAAAAAATTGTCATTTCATAAAACATTTAACCCACAACTTTATGTTTAAACTATATATAATTGATATGATGATTATCCTTTACTTATATCAACTTTGATTTATAAAATCTTTCTCTTTAATTTCTTCCATAAATTAACACGTTATAAACACAATTACTATTACAAATAATAATAATAAAAAAGAGGCACTTCGATTTACTTCAAACGTATCCTAGATTATTTATATCAAGAAATTATTGCGGATTCACCTCCCCTCACTTTCTTAAAGAATGTAACTATACTAGCACAGTCGCTAACTCGCGGTTGGTGAACGCCGAAAGAGTTAAGGCCGATAAAAAAAAATCATTTTAAAATAAAACTTAGCCAGATAATGAAATTCTAACTAAGCTAGATAATTAAACTCTGAAGAATTCCAAAAGTTAATCATTTAAACGTGGCAATCATATGATGT
>CBVK0100940524.1:0-16976 GCA_900067695.1 Picea abies | reverse complement strand
ACAAAATGAATTTCCTCAAAAAGTGGGACATTCATTAATTATGTATTTAGAAGGTCCTTTATTTTTATGGAGAAACACTTTATTGATCTCAAGAGCTTAGCGAGAGCATATGGAAGGATAATAATTTGATTAAATTTATCTTTTTTCCAGCCACAACACCTATGGGCCTTTAGCCCCTTCTTCCCATGAAAAGAGGTACAATCCCTTCTTGGGGTCAATGAACCTGAAAACCAAAATGATGAGGAAATGGAGGGGAAGAAGTGTGAAAAATGGAAAGTATGAATGGCAACGGTACAATGACCCTTCAAATAAATACCCAGTATCATCCCTTTTCCCGAGGATGACCTACTTACTAAGAAACCATGCCACCCACCAAGGTGAAACTAACCTACTTACTAAGAAACCATGCCACCCACCAAGGTGAAACTAGGAAAAAGACATAATTTCCAAAAAAATGTTCTATAATCAAGAAAGGATTATTTGCAACATGTTCAAATGCTTCAAATATTAAAATGACACTTACCAAAATACTAGACTTGTTACCTCATGAAGCAAGACATGTTTCCTTCTTGGAGCCAAGTCGTTGTAGTGGATGTTTCCATGTGATAAAGTACAGGAGCTATGTGGGCTATCCTAGGCATCAGATTCTTGACAGTCCATGTCTCCTACTTGTGGGCCTCGAGACATCATCTCCTTAGTTACCCCTAGATCGGGGGGTAACATTTGGCTCCTACATGTGGACATGTTCTCACCATAGAGTGCATGAGATCCTCATCATCTTCTGGTATGACCTATTCCAGAACAACTCAAGTAAATTGTTGCAATATAAAGGGTGGTGTACTTCACCCCTTGTTCATATGAGAAAATATGCTAACCATAAAAAATCTAGAGCAAAACTTGAAAATAAATTTTTTTGACATATTTATTTTAACATATCAATATGAGTATGAAAAACATAAGAATTTAACATAACAATATGGAGTGTTGTAATAAAAGAATATGTAAATCATAAGCATGCATGGAAATCCAAGCAACATGCAACTATACTACCATGATATGCATGATGAAACATATATACAATGCAATGCAAGATGCAAATGCCTAATCTAACCTACCTGCTCTAATTTATGTTAGTGAAATATTAGGTGTAATCATATAACTAGTAAAACCATCCTAACATTGCATCAAAACATCTACCCATGTGCTTCATCATGATCCAAAATAAAGATAATTCAATCACAAAAAGGTCATTAGCTATAACATGCATTATATCATAACTAATAATAAATTATAACCCATGGAAGCATGAGAGAGGGACCAAATTATGCTAAGTCATGTTCCCACAAGAATTTTCGGTCCATCTCTGAAAGGGGGTGTGACAAGATAAAGACTCATAAGGATAGCTCAAATACTATGAAGGTTGACTACCCTATATGTTATCACTCACCGAGGCCTAAGAAGGGATGAACATGAATCTAGAGGATGGATGATGGCTACTTAAGGGAAGATTGAAAGATTGAGAGGTCAAACTTATTCTTAAGGCATTAAAGCCACCCTTAAATTCTAAGAAACAGATTTTCCTCGAAGACAACCTGGGAGCAGGAATGTGTTTCCCAGCTACAACCTCAGTGACATAGTGATATGAAGGGAAAGAGGAAGGCTGGAAAATATGATCACAAAAATATTGCTCTGGGAAAATCATGTCCTTACCCTCATCAAAATTGGAGCACATCGGTGGTTGAAAATCTTCTTCATCGAGTAAATCCAAGAGCTCAAAATAATATGTATCAAATTCACCAGGGTATTATCGGAAATTATCACAAGAATTCTACAAAAAATCGTTCCTAGGTGGTTGAAAAAAATATGCAATCATGTCATCTCCTTGTTTCCAAACATCAAAATCAATAGTAATCACATATGGTTTTTGTAAATGAAACAATTGAATATGACCTTCAATATCGTAAATGGGATCTTCATCATGACCAATCACATCGCATTTACATCTCCCAACATGTATATTAATTAAAACCATGAATGAGACTGATTCAATACTTCCCAGGATCCAGTGGGCTACTTTGTTGTTGGATTTTTTGGAAGAGTGAAGGAATTAATGCACTACTTAAATGGCATCGTGAATTTTGAAGAAAGATGAATTTATCTTCCCCGATTATTTCTCTTAGGATCAGTTTGAGCCTTCTTCCAATTACTTTGGTTATAATTTTATATATCATGTTACAACATGAAATAGGGAGAAAATCCCCAAAGGAAATTCCATCTTGTTTTTTGGGGATGAAGCATAAAAAAGTAGAGTTGAATGACATCGGCCTATTTTTGGACCTTTGGGATTCCCTTACAACCTGTAACAGATCTTCTTTCACTATCTCATAGTATCCCATAAAAAACTCTATTGTAAGTTGATCGGGCCCCAGACTTTTTCCTTTTTGCATAGAGTATATAGTTGTTTGTACTTCTGATTTAGATACCTCTTGTTCAAGGGATTTATTCATTTCCTCGGAGATTATCATAGGAATATTTTATACTAACTACATAATATTTTGTATGGGGTGTTATCCCTCGATATGTTCCATTATTTTATTGGAACGATGTCGAGGCACCCCAGGGGCCAAGACTTAGGATGAATCTTGAGGCTAGATTTGTAGTAATATATTTATGCAATATTTAGAAAGTTTTTCCCTCTCTCTCTCTCTTCCTCTTATGAAATTATAGGACCTTAAAAATCCCCATCCTAGATGAAAAATTCTTTCAACTATCAGAGGCATATGTTTACAAGTGTTTTAGACAATCAAGATTTAAAAGGAGAATGAAGTGATGAATTGGAAGAAAAAAGAGATAAACATAGAAGTAACTATTGAGAATGAATCATGTAGCTTATGGAAATAGATTAGTTCTGAAATTACATCTCGACCGTTGATCTGGAGTTGTGCAGGGAGGTCTAAAATCATATATGGACTGCTAATATTTTATTGAGATAAAACATAGGTCGTTGATTTTCCTTGACCAAGCCTGGAGTCTCTTAAGAATTGATGGCCCATCATTGTCGTCAGTTGGGTCCCACGGACACTATCATATTTTCATTTGTTCATGTGGACACTGATATGGAATAGGGATATGAAACGTGTCACCCAGATTTAATGTGCTACCCTATATCTTTGGTGAACACGTGGCAACCCCTGGTTGGCCCTAACAATGCTCATCTTGTAGGCTAACGTGACACCTGACCGAGAACACTTGGGATCAGAGATCAAATATGGACCGTCAATCAGGGGGCACATTTTTTTGATTCTGGGTTGTTTATCAGAGGTACTCCATCGGAATGATCAAGGTGTGGCTTCAAATGGGACTCTGAAAAGAGGACTATGAAGGGATTTAACACGATAAATCTCGACCATCCATCAAAGGTCTGAGAATCACTATGGGTTGTTGATATCACTGTGGTCAAAAAGTAAAATTCAGTTAAGGTAAATATCAATATGTTGACATCAACTTGGAAATGTGGCATCTTTCTACTAGCCAACAAGGATTTTGACATGGCATGAGAGTGAGACACATGTCACTAGATCTAATATGCTTTGGGGTTCTTTTGATGGGTTATGCTTGCCCATGTGGAAATATCTGATTATCCCTGACCATACTTTATTGGTAGGCTGGTGTGACACCTAACCAAGAGGCTACGAGATCAATGATCAAATCTAGATCATTGATCTCTCAGAACATAGTTGATGGCGCGATGAGATCTAGGTTTTCCATCAGAGGTGCTCCATTTGGAGTGATAAAGGATCATTCTCAAAAGAGACTCCAATAAGATGACTATGAAGACTAATCTAAATTGTTGATTGGAGGAATAGGAGATCAAACGAGGGTCATTGATATCACCATGTTCAAAAGAAAAAATTGGCTAAGGCATGAAAATTTTCAGGTTGACACTACCCATGACACGTGCCACATTCTCATTGGTCGGCGTAGGCGCTGATGTGGTAGACAGGTATGACACGTGTCACCCAGATTTGATATTTTTATGTATGCACGTGGTGGGTTCCACATGTCCATGTGGTAGCTCCGGATTAATTCTCATAGTGCCCCATTGGCATGCCTAGCTATTGTCTCTTTTTCATTTCATTGATGGCGATGTCATTGTCGACATCATGAAAACTTGTGTCGGGAGCTTTGCCTTATGCTTTTTCAATGATGATCTTCATGCTGATCTCCGCCATTAATATTTTTTCAACATGAGGTGAGTCATTGATCTATTGCTGAAACCAGGAGAGTCATTGATTTGTTCTTGACCGAAATCCACAATTGGCTAAGGCTTTGACCAGGTCATGCTCACTTCAGCCTAGGTACATGGCGTATTTTAATTGTTCCATGATGCCATTGAAGTGGTAGGGAAATGAGAGACATGTCACCTAGTTTCAATATATTTACATGTGCATCCGGTGGGTTCCACATGTCCACGTGGCATTCTGTGATTGGCTCTAATAGTGCCTCTTTAGAATTCTAATGTGACCCCTGTCTGGGATGCTTTAATACTTGAGAGTAGATCTGGATCATTGATCGGGGGCATGATTGATGGTGATTATCAAATCTAGGTCGTTCATTAGAGGTGTTCCCATCAAGGCATTCAATATTTAGGTCACAAGGGGAACTCTGATGACCATTTATTTAAAGGTCGGGTGCGCGAAATGATTTGAGTCATAGATCTCTCAAGGCCTAAAAAACTCTTGATGTTGTGCTTTTAGGCTGTGGTATTATCATAGACTCCTAGGATAATAGACTTAGGCCCCTTTTTGCATGTGACAAGCCCATTTTAGACCTTGGCAAGCCCCTTTTGGACTGCGACAAGCCCTCAAGAGATTAATTTATGCCTTATATGCACAAGGGCATGGTTTTTTCTTGTTGTTTCTCCATTTTTCCTTAGGAAAATTTGACTATGAACTACACAGAGGTTCCTGAAGCTTGACTTTCTATTGATAACTCATCTAATCTCAACCTTATAACTTCATTCATTCTTCACTTAATTTCAAGAACAAATATAGTACTAACATTTTTCTCTAGCGGGGAGAACATGCCCTTGCGGTCTACTGATAATTGCAGACTAAGTGCCTTGTTTTTTTGGGTTGTGGAGTTTGCCCGAAAATGACCAAGTTCCTTCTTCTGTTAGGTTATGGAGTCTTCCTGGAAAGATACATCTCCTTCAGACCTGAAAATTGATCTGATATGGGAAACAAAAATGTTCAACAACTTACAACGTTAGTGGCCTACCTAATTGCTCAAGTAACAAAAGGTGAATGAAGTAAAATTAAAACAAACTCTATAGGCTAAAAACAAATGCTCAAGTACAATATTATTTATGTACATAATCCTCCTACTATGATTAGTCAATCTACTTTGATAAAGTGAAATGCCATTTCCAATTATACCAGGCAAGTTCTTTACTACATGGATGAACTCCTTGTATGCACCTTTGTAAAATAAGGATAATTAGGAGTGGAAATTGCAACATGATATAATCGTGAATCTCATACCTATGATCTAAAGATATAAGAATCATATATCCCAAGTCATATGTGACCTTGGACAATGTTGATTTCAACCAGGATGCCACTCAGTCATGAAACATTTGAGGGATGAAATATGGCTTAACAAAAATGGAGGTTCCTTCTTCATGATGGATTTGACTAAACTACTCATGGATACTCTTCAATTTTTCTTCTTGTGATTCTGATGAAGAAAAAGGAGGAAGTACAAAAACTTCAACACACTGAAATATTTCCATTGGTTCTTGTTCACAATGTTCAGGCTCTGTACCTTCAAGAAAAAATGAAAACAATTCTTCGATCTGAAACCTTTCATCATAACCCTCATAAATCACATAGACAGGTGCACCAATAACATTTTTCTGGAAATGCCACTTCAAATTGCTTCTCTTCAATACCAAGCTCTGATTAAATGCAGTGACAGTCAAATATGGACATATTTCTACTTGAAATTTATGTGAATGATGCTACAGAGATATGCACCTCTTCTTCAACTTTGTATTCATAAGAAACATGATCTATCTTGTAGAATCCAATGTGAGCAGATTCTTGATGGACCAACCATTTAGTAGAATATGGCTCATAAAAAACAAGGGGAAACACATTATCAATAATGTTACCTTGAAACAAACTCACATAATTTTCAGCAACAAAATCTTGACTTTGATCAACAAGTGTGAATGAAGAAAGAATTGTCTCTTCTTGAAAATTCTTATGAATATGTCTATAGCTAGCATCTTCTTCAAACTCAATTTCAGAAAATCCTTCCTCCTCTTCACTATTGTAAGAGCAATATTTTTTATGTTTTACACCTGACTCAAGTTCTTCATTACAACAGTGTTCAAAAGGAAAGTAGAATATGGAAATTTAGAAATCTTCTCTGGATCTTCTTGAAAATGTAAAAATTCATTATCACATACCAGATTTCTTGAAACAACAGCTGGAATTTTCAACTCATGACCATCCTTAAAAGAAGAAATCTCCATCTGAAAATAATTTTGACTAATATCTTGCAAAGAAGAAATAAGTATTATATCCTTCTGTAGATTCTCTGAAACTTCTGTGCAATCTCTCTCTAGTGATGATTTTTCATTTGAATCTGCCATTACATCTCCTTCATTTTCATTGTTATATTAAGCCTCCTTTTCAAAATATTTTTCAGATTCATCATCAGTGGTTTCCCCTTCATCTTCACTATTATAGGAAGAATATTTTATATCTTCTAAAACTAATTTAAAACTTTCATTTCAACAGCCAAGAGGAAGATCAATGATATACCTTATTTTATAATGAGAATGGAAGAGTATATGAAAATCCTCTAGTGAAGCTATACAAGAAGCGAGTAAATATCTCTAACATTGTTGATCCTCTCTAGATAAGGAGGACATGGATAATTTCACGAGGACATCTTTGTGAAAAATACTTAGTTGATGCATACATAAGTGGAACTCTATTAATTGTTGGGTAGGATTATCATCATCATCTTCTCTGAATCTAGGAAGGTATTCTCCCCAGACCCCTATGCTAGGTATAGAATTAGGAAATCCAAGTATATTTGAAAAATATAGTCGAGCAAACCTTGCAGCTACTATATCATCACTTGATCTTGCCATTAAAACAAAATGGAGTCTCCAATGGGAACATAGTGAATAAGGGAGTAACAAGATTTTCAATAAAGGTCAAATGAAAGAGCCTACTTCTTGACAGGATTCTAAAGAAGTATTTAGGAGGTCTAGAAAAGGTTCTGGTGTAGGTTTTAAAGAAGAAATCAAATCTTATGGTATGTCAGCCAGATTTATAGATTCAACACTTTGATGAAAAACATAAGGAAATATTTTTAGATGAGGGTTACTTGAGAAAAAGGATGTATGGCACTCTCTAATATTCCTCCAGGTCACAATATTTTCTGGATATGAATATATCGAAACCTGATTAGAGTCGGGGTGGCTTCTGGTGCATCTTCTGGCTAAGGCTAGGTTTTCTTTCTATGGAGTCAATAGGTGAAATATTAACAGCCAAGTGCTCGAGGCATGTTCACTATCAAGTCTCAGAGCTTACAATGTTATATCCCTAGGGAGGATTTTTTCAACTTACGTCCCTGGTAATGATGCCATTTCAGATATTATCCCTCAATATTTTCCATCCTATTATTGGAACGATGCCAAGGCACCCCAGGGGAAAAGACTCAGGATGAATCTTGAGGCCATATTTGCAGCAAGATATTTATGAAATATTTGGAAACTTTCCAGCCAAAATATACATCATGCAGGGTTCCTGAAGAGATATTTGTAATCATTTCTCCTGATATTGGGTGCTTGAAATCAAATCAGCACAGGCATGAGATCACATGACTCATTGTTCATAGGATCTGTCATTTGCAGGTGATCATGATCGTTGATCGGAGGTGTGTCAATTGGAGCAATCAAGGTTTTCCAAGGCACAAAACTTAACAATCGTTGGATCAAATCGTTCAAATCTGGACTGTCAATCAGAGTCGCACCCATCAGAGCAATTGGGGTTTGGGATTCAAACATGACTTCGGTGAGGGAGATCCAAAATTACATGTTGATCATTGATCTAGAGCTATGTAGGGAGGTCTAAAAGAATATCTAGACCGCTAATATGTGATTGAGATAAAATGTAAAACATTGATTTTCCTTGACCAATCCTAGAGTCACTTAAGAATTGATGACGCCATTGTCATTGTTTGCTGGGTCCCATGGACACGTGTCAAATTTTCATTTCTTTGTGTGTTCGTTGATTTGGAAGAATCTGGATTTAATACACTACCCTATATCTTTGATAAATTTCACATGTCCACATGGCAACCCCTAGTTATCCCTGACAGTGCTCTACTGGCAAGTTGATGTGATCCTTGATTGGGGGGGGCACACTTTCTTGAATTTGGGTCATCGATCGGAGGTACTCCATCGAAGTGATCAAGGTGTGGCTTAAAACGAGACTCCAAAAAAAGGACTTCGAAGGGATTCAACACGATAAATCTGGATCGTCCATTGAAGGTCTGAGAATCACTGCGGGTCACTGATCTCACCATGCTCAAAATTTTTTTTTGTCTAAGTCAAAGATAAACATGTTGATGCTAGCCTGGACACATGAAAAATATCTATTGGCCAACAAGGAAACTAACACGGCAAGAGAATGAGACATGCATCACCTAGATCTGATATTCTTTGGGGTGCTTTTGGTGGGTTCCACCTGTCCACGTGGTAGTATCTTATTGGCCCTGATCGTACTTTTGTTGGTAGGATGACGTGACACCTAGCCGCAAGGATGCAAGATCAACGATTAAATCTGGTTCATTGATCTCTCAAGAGATGGTTGATGCACGATGAGATCTAGGCCATCCATCGAAGGTTCTCCATTCAAATTGTTGAAGGATCAAGCTCAAACGAGACTCCAATAAGATGTCTGTGAAGACTAATCTCAATCGTTGATCAGAGGAACATTAGATCAAACGAGGGTCTATGATCTCACCATGTTCGAAAGAAAAAATTAGCTAAGGCATGAACACTTTTATACTAACGCCACCCTTGACATGTGGCACCTTATCATTGGTCTGTATTGGCGCTGATGTGGTAGACAGGTAAGACACGTGTCACCTAGATTTGATATTTTTACGTATGCATGTGGTCAATTCCACATGTCCACATGGCAGCTCTGAATTATTTTTGATATTGCCCCATTGGCATGCCTAGATATTGTCTCTTCTACATTTATTCAACGATGACATCGTCATCGGCACCGTGAAAACTTGCGTCAGTAAATTTGCTTTGCGCTTTGTTGACGACAATCTTCATGCTAATATCCATTGTTAATATTTCATCGATGTGAGGTGAGCCATTGATCTATCGTTAGAACAATGAGTCATTGATCTATCACCAAAACTAGGAGAGTCGTTGATTTTTGCTAGAACAAAGGCCACAATCGGCTAAGGCATTGACAATGTCACACTACCATCACCCTTGTTACATGGCATATTTTCATTTGTCCATGATGGCACTGAGGTGGTAGGGAAATGGGACATGTGTCAACCCAATTTTGATATATTTACTTATGCATTCAGTGGGTTCCACATGTCCATGTGGCATTCTCTAATTGGCTCTGATAGTGCCTCGAAGGTGTACTGATGTGGCCCCTAGTCAGGAGGCTAAAATACTCAAGAGAAGATCTCAAATGTTGATCTTATCGGGGGAACAATTGATGGTGCTATGCAAGGAGGTCCAAAAGTAGATATGAACAACTAATATGTGATCGAGATAAAACATAGGTCATTGATTTTCCTTGACCAATCCTAGAGTCTCTTAAGAATTGATGACACCATCGTTGTCGTCAGCTGGGTCTTGTGGACATGTGTCATCTTTATATTTCTTCATGTGGATGTTGATGTGGCAGAGGGATATGACACGTGTCACTTGGATTTAATGTGTTTCCTTATATCTTTGGTGAATTTCATGTGTCCACGTGGAAACCCCTGGTTATCTCTAATAGTGCTCTACTAGCAGGCTGACATGACACCTGACCAGGAACACTTGGTATCAGAGATCATATCTAGACCATCAATCAGGGGAGGGGGCACACTTTCTTGAATATAGGTCATTGATCAGAGGTACTCCATTGGAGTGATCAAGGTGTGTCTTCAAAAGGGACTCTGAAGGGATTCAACATGATAAATATGGGTTGTCCATCGGAGGTTTGAGAATCATTGTGGGTTTTTGATCTCATTGTGGTCAAAAACTAAAATTCTTCCAAGGAAAATATCAACATGTTGACGTCATCCTGGAAACGTGTCAAATTTATATTGGCCAAAAAAGATGCTAACATGGTAGGAGAGTGAGACATGTGCCACCCAAATCCGATATGCTTTGGGGCACTTTTGGTGGGTTCCACCTGTCCATGTGGAAGTATATGATTGGACCTAACCGTACTTTGTTGGCAGGATGACGTGACATCTAGCTGAGAGGATGTGAGATCAATGATAAAATATGGGTCATTCATCTCTCGGGACACAATTGATGGTGCAATGAGATCCAAAATATGGGTCATTCATCTCTCGGGACACAATTGATGGTGCAATGAGATCTAGGTCATCCATCAGAGGTGCTCCATTCGAAGTGTTGAAGGATCAAGCTCAAACAAGACTCTGATAAGATCATTGTGAAGACTAATCTCAACTGTTGATCAGAGGAACATGAGATCAAATGAGGATCATTGATCTCTCTATGTTCAAAATAAAAAATAGGCTAAGGCATGAACATTTTTAGGCTGATACCATCGTGGACACGTGTCACCTTCTCATTGGCTCATGTTGGTGTTGATGTGGTAGATAGGTAGGACATGTGTCACCTAGATTCGATATTTTTATGTATGCATGTGGTAGGTTCAACATGTCCACGTGGAAGCTTTGGATTAGTTCTAATAGTGCCCCTTGGCATGCATAGTTGTCATCTCTTTTGAATTTTATTGACGATGACAATGACGTCAACAACATGAAAACTTGCGTCGAGATATTTGCTTTTCACTTTGATGACGACGATCTTCATGTCGATCGTCATCATTAATATTTCGCCAATGCGAGGTAATACATTGATCTATCATCGGAACAGTGAGTCATTGATCTGTCACCAAAACTAGGAGACTTGTTGATTTATGCTCGACCAAAAGCTATAATCGGCTAAGGCATTCAGAAGGTCATGTTGACGTCACCTTGGCTACGTTTAGTATTTTCATTAGTCCACGATGGCACTGGGGGGTCACGAAAATGGGACATGTGTCTCCCAATTTTTATATACTTACATGTGCATTCGGTGGGTTCCAAATGTCCATGTGGTATTCTCTAATTGGCTTTGAAAGTGCCTCGTTGGTGTGTTGACGCGACCCCTGGTCGAGAGGCTACAATACTTGAGAGAAAATTTGGACCGTTGATCTTCTCAGGGGAACGACATAGGGAGGTCCAAAATCATATATGGACCACTAATATGTGATTGAGATAAAACTTAGGCCATTGATTTTCCTTGACCAATATTGGAGTTTCTTAAGAATTGATGATGCCATTGTTGTTGTCAGTTGGGTCCCATGGACACATGTCAAATTTTCATTTGTTTACATGGATGTTGATGTGGCAGAGGGATATGACACATGTCACCTAGATTTAATGCATTTCCTTATATCTTTGGTGAATTTCACATGTCCACATGGCAGACCTTGGTTATCCCTGAAAGTGCTCTGCTGGCAGGCTGATGTGAAACCTGACTGGGAACACTTGTGAGAAAAGATCAGATCTGGATCGTCAATCAGGGGGCACACTTTCTTGAATCTGGGTCATTGATCCGAGGTACTCCATTGGTGTGATAAAGGTGTGTCTTCAAACATGAATCTGAAGAGAGGACTATGAAGGGACTCAACACAATAAATCTAGATCGTCCATCAGAGGTCTGAGAATCATTGTGGGCCACTGATCTCACCGTGGTCAAAAAGAAAAATTTGGCTAAGGAAAATATCAGCATGTTGATGTCAACCTAGACACATGGTGGATTTCTACTGGTCAACAATGATGCTGACATGGCAGGAGCGTGAGACACATGTCAACCAAATATGATATGATTTGGGGTACTTTTGGTGGGTTCCACCTGTCCACATCACAATATATAATTGGCCCCGACCGTACATTGTTGGTAGGATGGCGTGACACCTATATAGGAGGATGTGACATCAACGATCAAATCTGGGTTGTTGATCTCTTGAGACACGGTTGGTGGCACGATGAGATCTAATCTATCCATCGGAGGTGCTCCATTCAGAGTGATGAGGGATTAGGCTAAAATGGGACTCCAATAAGATGACTGCAAATATTAATCTCAATCCTTGATAAGAGGAACATGAGATCAAATGAGGGTCATTTATATCACCATATTCAAAAGAAAAAATCAGCTAAGGCATGAAAATTTGTAGTTTGATGCCACCTTAGACATGTGGCACCTTTTCATTGGCCAACACTAGTGTTGATGTGGTAGAAATGTAGGAAACGTGTCACTCAAATTCAATATTTTTACATATGCATGTGGAGGATTCAACATGTCCACATGGAAGCTCTGGATTAGTTCTAATGGTGCCCCATTGACATGCCTAGTTGTTGTCTCTTCTACGTCTCACAGACGATGATATTCATGTTGATATATGTCATTAATATTTTGGCGATGCAAGGTGATCCATTGATCTATCACCGAAACAGTGAGTCGTTGATCTGTCATCAAAATCAGGAGAGTCATTTATTTTTGCTCGACCAAAATCCACAATCGGTTAATGAATTTATAAGGTCATGCTGACGACACCCTGGGTACGTGGCATATTTTCATTGGTCCATGATGGCACTGAGGTGGCAGGGAAACAAGACACGCGTCACCCAATTTTGATATATTTACTTGTGCATCCAGTGACTTCCACATGTCCAAGTGGCATTCCTTGATTTTCTATGACAATGCCTCATTGGCATGCTGACGCGACCCCTATCTGTGAGGCTTTAATACTCAAGAGCATATCTAGACCGTTGATATTCTTAGGGGAATGACTGATGGCGCTTATCAAATATTGGTTTTTCATCGAAGGTGTTCCCATCAAGATGTTAAAGAGTTAGATCACAAGGGGAACTTTGACGAGGGAAAGTCGACAACCATTGATTTAAAGGTCAGGTGTGCAACGCAATCTGATTCATCGATCTCTTAGGGCCTCGATCTCTTAGGGCCCGAAAAAATCTTGAAAGGATGTGCTTTTAAGTCGTGGTATTATGATAGACTCCTAGGATAATATCTTTAGGCCCCTTTTCACATGAGAAAAATCCCTTTTGGACCACGACAAGCCCCTTTTGGATTGCGACAAGCACCTGAGGGCTTAATTTATGCCTTATGCGCACAAGGGAATGTTTTTTGTTTTTGTTTTTTCTCCATTATGCCTTAGGAAAATCTGACTATGAACTACACAGAGGTTCCTAAAGATTGAATTTCTACTGCTAAATCGTCTAATCTCGATCTTATAACTTCAGTATTTATTCATTTAATTGCAAGAACAATTATAGTACTAAAATGGGGCACCCTTCCGGATCCTTGAAATTTTTTTGAAAGAACTTGGCCTTTACATATGTTTTTTATTCAAAAGAGCTCACTCTTCTTCCATCCTCATTTTGGATTTCCCATATAGTATTAATGTTTTTCCTGTAATTTGCGAATTGATGGAATAAATCAATTATGTTGTCCCCTTCCTTCAACCATAATTTATGAGGCTCAAAATTTGTTCTTCCTTTGTAAGAAGAGAGTGCCTAATAGCCTCCAAATCTTTTAACTCCAAAAGTTGTGAATTAGTAAGGGATCCCTTGTCTATAACCCGATAGAGAGAGGAGATTTTCTCTTATGTTTCAACTATTAGTCTCTTGCTTTGAGATTTGAATATTGGTAACCAAGATTTAATCACTTTTTTACCCTTGATAGGTTATTTGCAAAATGTAGCATCATGGATCTGGGAATGGAAGGATTCAAGCTTTTCCATGAGATTTTGATCAAGGTTTGGAATTCCTCTTCCTCCATCTAGATTGGATTGAATTTTGAAGGCTTTGGCATTGGGTCGATCCTTGGTTTCACCTTGAGAATAATTGGACGGTGATCAGAAATATCGCCTTCTCCCATTGATTAATTTAATGGAATCCCTGAGGAAAGGAAGGCTTTATAGTTTTAAAATGTGTCCAACATATTAGAAACAACTTTCTTTTTCAATCCTTAGGTTGTTCCACATGGATACCAACTTGACTGGATTGACATCCACCATTTTTTGATTAGCCAAAAAGGATATGAAAAACTCCTTTGCGCTTCCACCTTTGGGCATTCACCCCACACTTGTCTATAAGAGAGGGTAAAATTTAGGTCACCCCCCACTAATAAGAGAGGATCCCCGAAGGCACTTGCATTAGTCAATTCGTCCCAATAAGGGACCCTGTTAGCATAGGGTTCGTAGATATTTAAAACTAAGAAGGAGAAACCAAAATATTTGACTAAAAACTTAATTGAAATGGTTGAATTAAAAGAAGAGGTCGATATATCTTTGTAGGCTGGCCCCTGTGATCAAGCCACCTAACATTCCATCCACATGTAAGGAATTGAATTCCTATTTTCTTAACCATGGTTCTCACACCCCTCTAGCTTTGATGCTTGAACACATTGTCTCTTAGATCAAAATTATATCTGGATTGAGGCTCTAAAAGATCATTTTGAGAGATAACAATTTTCACATCCCTCTCGCTCTAAATGATAGGATGATCATCAAGCTGGGGGTTTAAGGGAACTCCCCAATTTAAGGCCCCTTGCAATGGAAACTTGTTTCCCTTTCCAAATGTCCATAAGGTATTTCTCTTGTTCTTTAGATACATTGGCCTTTTGTCCTACCAAAGTAGGCCGTGGTTGGTCTAAGGCCATAACTCCTTTCTATGAAGAGGGAACTTTCATTATCCCTCTTGGTCAAAGGTTGTAATCATTTCTCTTGGGTGAACCCTCTTGCTTATTGAGTGTCTTATCTTAAGCCCTTACCTTGACATCCACTAACCTCTTTTCATCATTATTTGGACCCAATTTGAGAGGATCAAGAGGAGGGGAGGAATAAATATGGGATGGATTTTGGATTTTGAGGGGGAGATTCTTTAAGGGTATAAAGAGGAGGAAAAGATTCAATAGGAGTACCAAAAACAATAGGGGAAAAGACACGAGTAGGAGAATTCTAAGTCATACTTGAAGGGGGCTTGAAGAGACGGGGATACGTTAGGACCACTAGCATTCTGTCACTTTCCTCTAAACTTGGAATGCTTGGATTTATTGTTTCTTCCCCCAAAACATCCTCCTCGACCTTTAAGTGTTCCACGCATCTTGATTTTACCTAAACCTTGTGGCTATTTTTTAACAAAGGAGATATCTCATGACATCCATACCTTCTTTAGTCTATAACACAAGGGGGAGGACTGGAAGAATGCAACATACCCGTCTAACTACTATCATTTATCTATCAGGATCAAAGTCTATCGTCCACATTTTCAGTACTAGTCCTGAAGGTCCCTAGCTCCAATTCAATCATAAAATGATTCTGCAATCATATCCATACTTAAATATCAAACAAGTCCACCCTTTGACAAAAGAATGGACTTCCAAGACATACACTAACTAAGGCTACCAGTTTAGCTCCATCCAACTTCCCAGAGATGCATCTCCAACTGCCTTGCCACATAACCATCCCACAAGGTTTTGACCTAAAGATTTTATTTCCTCCATTTTCAAAATGTTCTTTTCCACCACCATTTGGTGCCTTCCTTTCATCTCCTTCAAACACTCGTATTGTCTCTACAAACTAGAGCGAGAATTTGAGGGCCCAGTTTTTTCTAGACACTTGTCTTGGTCTGGATAAAAAAATTCTCTGGATTATTTTTCTTGGGTTCATTTCGATGAGATGATCTCTCTTTCCTCTTTTTCTCCTGGGGAAAATTGATTGTGATGGTGACCTCTGGCTTTCTATGCTCCAACATTTCTCTCCCTTATGCACTGGTAATAAACTATAAATGTTATCCATCATGCATTGTATCATTTGATCTGAAGGCATTATCGTCCACCTGGTATTCATATTGAGAATGGAAGGTTCGACACAAGCAAGGATTAAACCCATAGTCTACAATCTTGAGCTTTTTTTCCTCCATATCTTCTAGGAATAGGTACGGAGTATTCCTTGTTCCCCTAGATCTTGTCCTTTGCTTACGTCAGATATTGCATGGTGAATCTAGACTTGGGGGAAAGGGACATACCTCGGGATCACCTTTTACTCCAATAGCCTAAAAAGAGAAAATGACACTAGAAAAACCTCACATGTGTCTCATACCCTTGGCTCTTGCTCCTACATCCCTAGGCCGAAAACCCCATGGGACCTAAATGCCTAAAATAGCAGACCACCCTCCTAGTTTTTCCATTTCTTCTAAACCATTTAATTTAAAACAATATTATTTTCTTGAAATTCTAGATTAATATTTGTTATCAGAATACCAACAATAAATAAAGCATGTGCATCAAACGAAATTCTAATTTAACAAATTCAATGGAAATTTATCAATGAAATTTCAAAAGATTAAAATGTTAAAGAGTAAAACACCCAAATGGAAGAAAAAATCATAATCAAACCAACAATAAACTAATAATTTTACAAGCGAAAAGGTGAAAAGGCCCGAAAATTAGTAAAAATGTTTCTTGTACAGGAAAAGCATGAGAAACTTGCATACACAGGAAAAACAAGTTGAGAAGTGTTACACTAAATTTGAATCTCAACCTACTATAAGAGGAAAAAGTGATTAAAATATAAATATTTAGCAATTGGTAAAATTTCAGCCTA